>OMNV01009054.1:164395-240290 GCA_900303265.1 Brotula barbata
ATCAAATACTTTTTTTTTTTTTTTTTGTCTTACTCTTCAGTCGGATCTGGGGGAGTGGCTGAGTTTGATTGGACTGCCTCAGTACCAGAATAGTTTGTGTGACAATGGCTATGACTCTGTCAGCATCGTCAAAGACATTACATGGGAGGACCTGCAGGAGATAGGCATCACCAAACTCGGTGACAAATCAAACCTTTATTATGCTGTATATTGGTTCAAAAGCTACACACAGCAGAAATATCACAATGATGGACTCATAGGACCATGGACAACAAAATCCAAATGAGTCCTTTGTGTCTCTGTATGCTATATTAGATCGTAATGATATGTGTTTGTCATCTTCAGGCCATCAGAAGAAGCTGATGCTGGCAGTGAAGAAGCTCTGTGACCTGCAGCGATCTCGTAACAACGCTAGCAGAACTGGGGATGGGACGCAAAAATGGAAACCGCCTGCCTCACTGGAGCTGGTTATGATTGACCCGATACGTACACACAACATACACACCTCCTCGTGCTCTGACACTACTTCTGAGGACTGTTGCTCCTCCCCTCGCACGCCCAGGGCTCTCCTCTCTTTCCAAGACAGCGAGTTGAGCACTGAGCTACAGAATGCCATGAGCAGAGCGGGAGGTGGACCCGGGGAGGCATTTGTCTTTGGGGGGGTGTCCTCCGTGGCAGCTATGTCCATGTCTGTCAGCCAGGAGAGTATTGGCATGCGGTCTCGGGGATCAGGGAATTCCAGTAATTCTGGGAATTCTCATCCAGGATGTCCTCAAGACCAGCAGGGCAAACACACGCTTTCATCCAGCATGTCGAGCCAGTCTGAGGAGAGTTTGGGGAATGGAGCAGTAGGAGAAGAGGCAACATTCCCAGGCAGCAGTCCCAGAGGAAGGAGCAGACCCACGGAGATGTGGGAGCATCGTAGTTGTTCCACTACTCCCACCAAACTTGACTTCAACCCTCTCACACCTTCCACTCCCACCAAGATTCCCGCCTTTGGCTACCCAGGCTTAGCATCCAAACAAGAACCCTGTAAGTCCTCCAGCGGTCTCTATCAGGCTCACCAACCGTCCCCCCCCTCGCCGTGTTATATGTCCCCACAGGGCACTCCTACAACAAAGGCCTTCAGTTACCTGCACACCCGGGCAGGAGGTGCTAATGGAGGTCCTCAAGTGTTACCCAGGCCTCTACCTGGAGCCGTTAACCTCTTGGGACGCCGGGTTGGACAGGTTCTCACTGCTCAACCTCGCTCCCGCTACGCCCTGTCTGACGGAGAGCCAGATGAAGATGATGACTTTACCTCTACCGGTACCTCCCCTTCTCCTGCAGCCATACCCTGCTACGCCACCCTGGCACGCAAGCCAGTACGTGGGCACACAAGCACCACCGGAGCCCAACGCCAACTCAACCGCAGCCACTCCTTCGCTGTACGCTCTCGGGGCAAGGGCCCGCCCCCACCCCCGCCTAAGAGGATGAGCTCAGTAAGTGGCACCGCAACAAGTTGTGTGGGAAGAGACGAGGGAGCTGAACGACAAATGCAGGGAGGAGTGGAGATGGACAGCGCAGGTCATGTAAGGAGCATAGCAGCCAAGTTAGAGGGAAGCGGCTATGATCCATCCAACAAGAGGATGGACGTAACATCAACCCATATGTCAGGTTCATCCATTTTCAGCCCCGTGTCCTCCCCTTCTCATGTCACCTCACAGTCCTGTAAACCTACCCCTGCCCTCGGAGCAAGGGGCTTCAGGAGGTCCGTAACTGAGAGAACAGAGGGAGAGGCCAACAGACTACTGAAAACAAGCACGGAAGGAAAAGAGGCGGAGACAGGGATGAGAAGTGACGTGATGTCCACGCCACCGAAAACCAGGGCTGGGGAGAACCTCCCTTTTGCTGAGGAGGGCAACCTCACCATTAAACAGCGTCCCAGGATATCAGTCATCAGCCAGCCAGAAGCTGAATCCAAGCCCCAGGCTCCTCCAGGAGCTCCACTCCAGACTTTGAACATCCTGACACTTACAGAGTTCAACCTGCAAGAGTCTGACACTGTCAAAAGACGACACAAACCCAAAGATAAAGATGCATCCACACCCGAGGAGGTTACAGCCCCAATTAACAGAGACGGCAAGCACTCACACTTACCCGTCAGAGCCAGTAACCTCCCATCCTGTGTTGAGAAGGTTAATGATAAAGAAACTCAAAGAACGGGAACTATTTTCCAGAGAGTCGGCTCCATTGGAAAAGGCCCAAAGCCTCCCGTGTCCACTAAACCCTGCAGCCCTGTTACATCAACCGGTCCAAAGAAGCCATCAACCATCCCCAAAACAGTCCATCCAGTACAAGTCGGAGCCCATGCACACACAGACATTCCAAAAATATCCAATGCACCAAAGCTGGGCAGCAGCATGCACTCTCCGTCATCTATCCCCATTCCAAACCCCATCAAACAGCCAAAGACCGCCATACCTAAACCAGCAAGTCCCTCGAAAGCCGCTGTGTCTGCGTCAGGACTCCCTCAGCGCAACACCGGCTGCGCATTAACTACAGGTAATACAAAAATGTGTTCTCTCACAATGTGTGCGTGAATCAGGATTTATAAACGTTTAATGTGAAATCATATTCCTCCTCAGGAACGAACAGCAGGATGCAGAGTGTTGTGTTGAGCGCTCAGCCTTCCCCAGCGGCGGCGTCTTCTTTGGCCCTCTCAGCATCACCAGCTCAGGCGGTCCAGGCTGGTGCAGCCTCGCCGGGGCTCCTGGCTCAGAAGAGGCTGGACGAAACCAGTACCTCACTGGAAGCTGCTCTCAAAGTGGTGGAGAACAAACTGGCCCTGGGTAACAGTGTTGATGGGTAAGGACAGAGATGCAGTGCACTCTCTCTCTCTCTCTCTCTCTCTCTCTCTGTTTCACATAGTTTATCCAATAGTGATCATCCTTTATCTGCTATTATCATGTCCACCAAGTATGATGTTTTAATACAACTTATTTCTCTGAATCACTTCTCAAGCTCTTTTTTTGGGTGAAACATTGATTGACAATATTAACAAAGATTACAATGTAAAATATATACAAAGACAAAAAAAAAACCAAGTGGGATAGAAAATACCAAATAAAACAAAGCATAAATCAAAGGCAAGCGTAGAAAGACGACACAGCAGAAAAACAAATAGATTCCATCCAAAAATGAGAGAGGCCGGCACTGATTTCAGATGATGTTTCCATAAAGTTTGAAAACGTTTGAAGGTGTGTGTAAACAGGTTGCCCGTCCTGTGTTTTTCCCTGCAGCAGCAGCAGCAGCACCGTGAATGCAGCTGGAAACATTCTGGATGACATCAGCAACATGTTTGACGACCTGGCTGACCAGCTGGATGCCATGTTGGTATGACTTCCCCAAACGTGGGCCACATTGAGACACTCAGAAATGACTGAAAATTGGATGGATTAACCAAGAGGACTTCCTGTGGGATTTTTCACAATATTGTTCACTTTTTCCAACACAAGCACTTGGCCGTGAGACACACACTTGGAACTGTTACTACACAAACAGCCGGAGAGCTTCTGGTTCTGGTTCTGAGCACTTGGGTGTGTGTGTGTGTGTGTAAAACATATTATTAGTAAATGGAACAAGGGTCCTTTTTCACACACTGTATGTTATCTGTAAATGTATAGACTGGGATCTCTATATGATGGTGATTATGTCTATGTTCCGGTGGTGTTTTTATATTGAATATGTTGAGTTATGACTATATTTATACTACTCATAATGTATGTCAACAAACTGAGTTTCTATTGACAGAGATTGATTAACTTCACATTATGCTGCACAATAGCATCGGCGTGTTAAATTAATACTGCTGCCTATTGGTAAATAATATGTGAGGCATCACAGATGTGCTAGAATTGTATTTTATTTTTTAACAAAAATCCGTCGTCAGAGGAGGTACATGGAAAAGTTATCCTTAAAGTTAAGCTTTAAAAGACTCTGGAGCACTCAAACTTCCTGTTAACAGTGTAGGTTTTACAGGTTGAAGTGGTCTTTGACTGTACATGTGCTGTCAGGTGACCTTTCAGTTTCATTTTTGGTCGAGCTCATTTCAGAAACATTGAATGTGATCAAGTGTCTCATTGTCTAGTCAGATGTTTTTTTAATTCTTAACTTAAAAATATTTGACTTTTAACTTTGGTTTACTCCCATAACTCCATGTAAGACCGCTCCTGCTTGCACCTTACAAAATATTCATATACTGTATATATATATGTGTGTATATATACATATCCGTAGCTATACATATATCTATTGTGCAATGAAATGAAATCATGTGGTTCCAGTATGAGTCCTCGAAGGTATTTACTCGAGCCATCATCTACAGTTATGTATCAGTTTTAGTCCTGTATTCCTCATCCTTTTCAAAAAGATATATTAATTGATTTTTAATATAGTAACAACTAACTAATTATATGTAATTATACCAAACTAACCACAAAAAGCCTTTGATATGGAGAGAAAATTAATGAGCAGGACAGCACCATTGTTGCCAAGTCTGCTCATTATAAGCAACTTCAGCTTCTTTTCCAGCTCACTTATTGGGCCCAGACAACACACATTGTTGATCTTCATGACCTTTGTTTGTTTTTTTTTAGTATCTTTATTTATATTTAGATAACCACAGTTACGTTTGAACTGTCTTGCACAACAATATTCTGCGGGATCAAGATTTATCTTATCTACCAGTTGATTTACCTCAGCTTGTCAGAAATGATGCCAGGGAGAGAATGGATTCATCCAGGAAAACTCCAACATACGCAGCCAAAAGGGATTCAAACTCACAATACCAAAGCCACGTACAGATGCTGTAAATGTGAAATTGTGCACATAATGCAGATGTTTATGTCCAACACAGGAACACAGATAATCATTAAAAAAGACTGTTATCACTAACGAGGCTGTGTTTGTCTGTCGTGGTTACAGAGGTGAATAATAATAACAAGGCAAGAAAGAAGAGGAAAATTGCAACCAAACGATTTTTTTTATTGTATATTTATTTTGGACTGTTATTTTAACAGAAGGTCTGAACAGAACAGCATTTTGTGTGTACATTTGGGATCGTTATCCTGCTACACAGCATGGAGACTCATTCACAGTTGAAGAGCCTCGTGCTTCTGTCAATCAGAAAATAAAGTTTGCTTTTAACGTCACTCCCTCTCTTCACTCACTCCCTAGCTCGCTCGACCATCTCTCTCTCTCTCTCTCTCAGGTGGGATTCATCAACGTGATTGCTACCGGAAGACACAAAAGGTAAGAAAAAAACTACGCAAATAACGATGAATGTGTAAGACTGTGCTAATGTTGTCAGCCTAAAAGTATTAAGAAGGCTGCGATAGCAACATGCGAACATACTACGCTGCAAAATCAACAACAAATTTGTAAACAAACTGAATCTCATTAAAATAAAAGGACACGTTTTCCGCAGCAGCAAGCATGTCTGAAATAGTTCACACTTGACCGTCACATCGTTTTCATCCAGTGTCTTATTGGATGTTCCACAAATGTTTCTCTTTTTCACCCAAATTAAGTTGCACGGTTAACTAAATTAAACATTTTGATCTAAATACAATTTTCAGATAAAAAGTGTGAAGTGTGACTTGCAAAGTCTGATAATAAAACCCACAGAGACATCCTCTTGTTTTTCCGACATTTATTACAGAGATTTCAACCACAATTTTGGGATCAGTAAGAGATTCTCAACATGAAGCAGTGATGGGAGAGCAGATCTCTGTGGAACCCAAAAGGTCAACTGGAATGGGAGACTTGTTCATATTAAGTAAAACTACATCGTATCAGTAATTTGTGAGTTACAGATAATCTTATTTAATGTTGTGTAGATTTTGAAAATGACTGATGAAAGGGATGCTTTAAGTACCGACGGATCACTAGGGAAAAGTCTGTGACCGCAATGCTATTCCCTAAATTACCTGACAGGTAGGCACAGTGAAACATTGTCTGGTCGTCATGGTGATTAGGTAGAAAAAGGTGCTTAATGAGTAACAGAGCCCAGTATAGATTAAATATGCTGTGTTTCTGGAAGCGCCAGAGTCATTCAGAGATGAATGAATAGCAGTAATTTTTATATATACTGTATACATACTGTATATGTGAGTAAGTGAGTGCACTGCTTCCATACGTCCTCATATGACTTGGCTCCATGCCAACCCTAACCCTGTGTGCCATAAAATCACAGTGCAGATTAGAAACAAACATTTGACCCAAACTGGTACTTTTAGTTTTGTAATAACAGGGCCACCCCAGCTAAGGTCCACTTTGCTGGCTTCTCTTTGGTCTTTAGGTTGAAAGTCCATATATATGTGGGTCCCCTCTGGCGTGTCTTGTAGACAGGACACTGGTAGACATTCCTTGTGTCCTGCTTGTCCACAGGGACGGCCTTGATGAAGATGACAGGCATTGCTGGTGTAAGGTCTTTCAGGCGGGAATCTGCAATCATGCCGGTCTGAATGAAGGAAAAGTGAGATGGGACATGTGAGGAAGATACAGAACAGTTTATCAGCCCTCTGTCCATACACACACAAAGATGAGTCTTCAAGGCTGCTTAAAGCTATCTAGCCCCAATGACAGCCATTTCCTCTGAAGTGACTAATCTATGGCCTAACAATGATTTCAGATTCAAAGAGAAGGCGCGAATACTACGACAGGCGAGATGACATAAGGATACAACGGTACCGACCTGAGGATCTATTCAGCCATCACTGCATCTACGTAAAGTTGTGCTTATCAGGTAATGATTGTAATAATTGTAAAGTTTAAAGTATTTGTAACTGTTGTTTTTCCGTCACGTTAACAGTTTCAAAAAGTTTGCAATGCAAAGAATCGATTTTATTGATATTAAGAAGTTGTGCTGTGTATTAAGCAGG
This sequence comes from Brotula barbata, assembly GCA_900303265.1. Lineage (NCBI taxonomy): Eukaryota > Metazoa > Chordata > Actinopteri > Ophidiiformes > Ophidiidae > Brotula > Brotula barbata. The sequence continues at coordinate 171,319 of OMNV01009054.1, forward strand.
ACTAACGTCGGTTATATAGAAATATTTTTCACAGTTCTAATGTTGAGAATGTTAATGTCTCCGCTCAAGGGCGGAGATTATTTTGTCATCATGCTCTCTGTCTGAGATGTTCATTCTATGTTGCTTACGTCGACATATCTGTAAAAACACTACCGTATTGATCAGAATATAAGACGCAATATTTTTCATGACTCATTTTTGGAAAAAGACTCACAACTTGGATTAAACTATACTAGTATTTCCAAGAAAAGAACCCGTTTTATACTGTAACCAATTCAATACTGCACTTTTTGTTGTCCTGGAAAAGTACCTGTCCTTTACAGGAGTAATGCATCATGGGAAATGTATTGTAACAACGCAGGAGGTGTGAAAACGTTTGAGGAATATTTTGCTGATAATTTTTGGCTGAATAGCTGCGATATCACAAATCAATTTCAATTCATGTTTTCTTCACCATTAGAAGTGCAGAAATACATCCACATAACGTAATGTGCAGCGCAATTTCGTATTACCGATACAATCAATTCTTTGCGTTGTAAACCAATTTTAGATGGATAAAAGTCACATTAGATGGATGAGTTTCTGTTTATGCATCGATGCAATAGATGAGTCGTTACGCTGTAAGTAGATGGTTTCAGAGATAGTACAAAGAGAAACAAACTAAATGACAAAGAATAACAAAGAATAACGAAAGAATAAAAGAATAAAGAATAAGAAGAAATAATAAGAATAACCTCCTCCTCCTCCTCCTTTGTGAGCGTGATCAACTCACCTGTGTGTCCCAGCGTGCCCCCTCCATGTACAGTCCACACACATAGGCCCCCTCCCGAGGAGGAGAACTACAGTCCTCACGATTCTTCTTGGTAACATCACACTGCAGACACATTCTGTCCAGTGGCCACTCGTTCCTGTTGTCCACACACAAACACACACAGCTCTTGGTATCACACAAAGCTTCTTTTCTTCTTTCCCATGAGTCTACTGCACCAACCCTCCGTTACCTTCGAGCCATGGCCTGCATGACCGCGGTGAGGAAGGACTGGGGATTGAAGAAGCCTGCCAGCCACACAACTGAAGGCAGGGCGAAGTCTGTTACCCACGCTTCCAACTCCTTGATCCTGGCTATCAGGTCTGTGAACCACATCCCCAGGCCAGACATGGAGGGATATGCCCGCTTGGTCCAACTGTCTGGCACCAGGTCCAGGAAAATTGAGTTCTGTAGGTTCTCCATGTCATTAGTCATGGTTAACTCTCCCTGAGGGATGACAAAAGAGATTCAGAGAGATCCTCAGTTTTCTAATGCTTTAATTTCCTTTTGCTAGTTTATGTGGAGCAGTGGATAAAATCTGATCTTAACACTGACTGAAATAAAATTTTGTTTGTTTTGGCAGCTCAACATTAAAGGTGACGCCTGACAGTAGTGAAAGGTGTTGTCCAGTAAGAAGCTCTAAAAAACTACTGATGCATCCACGAACATGAGGACAAACATGCCATGTCAGATAAGGTGAAAACAAAGGTGTCCACCCTCTTGACTGCTCAATCAACCTAATATCACCTAAATCATTAGTCATCTTCATCACCCCATGGTAGCATTATGGTCAACTCGCCTTGAGTCCGAGGTTGAGCTCATGAAGTGAGTGTCGGATCTCCTGGGTGAGGATGTTCATGCGTTCACACTCCTGCAGTGCCACCACCTGGTATGGAGTCCTCTCCTCTGCCTTCCCAAGCAGCTCCACCATGTTAAATTCCTCTGGGAGTTTCTCCATGATCTCCTCCAAGGCTGCTCGCACCTGTATGTGAAGAAGTGATTGAGTCGGTGAGTACTGGGATGAGTGTGTGTCAGTCAAGTGAAAAAAATTAGAAGATAGTGTCTAAGAGTTCATTGATTAGAGTCCTAAGCGTCCAGATTAGAGGACTCCTGCTGTTACCATCCAAGCTACAAAGAGAGCTACAAATAAAGGCTCACTGTCATAAGGACATGCTGTATATTGCAACAGGACAACTTTGTGTTCAATGAGTCCCTCCAGAAAAATCAGTGCTCAGATAATTGTGGGTAAGTATTCAAGTAGCTACAGTGGGTGCCACCCGGAGAAATAACATTTAAATAACAAGATGCAACATTCCTGTCACATGAGTGACAGTACACAGCTATGGTTTGCAGCATGAACTGTGTCTAAATGTCATCAAAATACCAAGCAGGTGCAGGTGGGGACAAACCTGACCCGACAGGAACCAGCACACACAGGCTGCTAGGAAAATGGTTGAGTTGAATCACTACGGTGGCAGAGGTGATGTATAAATATTTTGTCTACGTTCTGATCTGCCTTTAACTCAATTCACCTCTTAACCTGCTAATGGGCTTGAAATGGACAAAATGATGCATCATGTCAAAGTTGGTGAAGCATGTTCATGGAATCAATGCATATAGGAGTAATAATAACAATCATAATTCAAGCCCACCACAGACAGCCTCATTAGCACTTATCAAAAAATGGCAATACTTATCGGTCATATAAATCTTTTTTTTTTTTACCTTCTCTTCGTGTGTTGTCCCTCTTCCCTCACCAGCTGCTCCATCTCTGGGCTGCATTTCCAGGACTGTACGGAAAAGCTTCTCGGATGTTTGTGTGAGGAAGCCAATCTCAGCATTAGGATGAAGGCCATACAGGTACGGTGACTCCGTAGGTAGGGTATCATCAATGTACTGGAGCAGAGAGGTTCCATGTTAGAACTTTTGCTAAGTCACATATCAACCCCAACTTGTGGATTTCTGTTAAGGATTACTGTCTGAAATTTGTGAATGCGTGAGCCACTATGGGTTGAAATATTTTGTGGCTGTTATTTCTCATCATGATAATTATTTTAGATGAGGAAAAACAGCTCCTCCCTCCCTTTCATCTCAGTGCTGATGGAGTATCCACTCCCATTTTAAACTATTCACCTATTTACTGTTGAAATGAGCCAGTTTTATTTTAATATTCTAAATGATATTTCACACACAGGTTTAATGTAATCTAAAGGCTGAGCATGACCCCATGTGAACTCTCATACCCCATGGTAGCCGATATAGTCCAAGTTTCCAGGCAAGGGGAAATCTGGCGCCAGATACACGTCTCCCTCCATCATCTCCGGCTTGATAAACTCCTCCAGGTATGTTCGACACAGACGCCGGTCCCAGTCGTCTGTAATGTGACCTCCGTACATGATCTCACCAAACAGGTAGCGCAGGTCATCATACGGCACCTGGGAACAGAGTTGGTGTTTGACAAAGGATATTTGGGTTCACCTGCATTTAGATTGCTTAATCCAAGCACTGAGAACTCATTTTTCACTAATTGGTGTGGTAGAAAAGCATTCAACCATATGCAGTTTTCACATTTGTTGTTAGGGCGACACATAGATTCTGTCCTCTCCTCTTTCTTTTAAAAGTATCTCCAAAACTGTAACCGCAAACCCACCAAACAAAAATAAATTGGCTAGAATATGGTGAAATCACAACACATTACTTTTTGGCCCTTAACTTCTGAATCATAAGCTGTAGAAACAACTTGTCCATGAATGTAAACCTCTTCCATTTATGCCTGAGATGTATTCTTGTGATTTTTCATTTTTACCAAAAGTTTTTTAGAGTACCCCTCTTACAAGCTTTGTCCCAACCAAGCGCGAAAAAAAGTTATTGATTTGTATTTTGACATTTGTTATGATTTTGCTGCAATGCATTTTCAAAGTTTACAACCAATGCTAGCTTTCACTAAAACAATGGGCAAAACTCATCATCGGTTTGCTGAATCAATGGGAAAGTTGAGTCATGTGCCTGTGTGTGATCTAAGCATAGGTCCATTAAATGCCAACTACGGGTGGTGATATCACAGCAAAAAGTTTATATCTTTGAATGCATGTGTGGATTTGTGTGAAATTTTCTCTACATGCAAATGCACAGACAGACACGTACCTTATGACTGGCCTCTAGGTAGTTGAAGAGGACGTTGATAGAAATGGTTAAGTCTCCGGTATTAAAAGGGTACGATCTGTTCCAACCCTGAGGACCAAACTTCCTCCTCTCTGCCACCACCGCATGGAAGTAGCACAGGGCAAACCAAATACTCTTAAACTCATTCTCCTGCGCACACATTTCCAGTGTGTCCTGGAAACCACAGCAATAACAACAATATGAGGAAAGTCACACTAAATAACCTTTCCATGCATATCATAATGTCTGGTGTTATGTGCAAATTGAAGTGAGCTGACAATTGTAGTGCATTTCACAGGTGGAGGAGCATCAAACTTCATCTCCAGGAGTATCAACAATCCACTGGAAGTTACCTGATTGAAGTTATCCAGGGCCTTGTGCAGGTTGGCATGCATGCCAGTAGGTGGTTCATTGGTGATCTTGATGGAGTTCTCAAGAATGCCCTGTGGGATGATGTGGCCCTCCATGGTAGATGAGGGTTCAGCACTGATGAAGACCCTGAAGTTGTCATGGCTTCCCTCCGTGTACTGCTCCAGGCGTTTCTCCAGAGTGCCAAGCCAACGAGCCACCAAGTGGATGTTCTACAATTAGAGCGACATCACACAGAATCAGTAAGTAATGAAGGAAAATAACAAGTTAGGAAATAGGTCTGTCTGGATGGCACGCAGTTACACAAAATTAACAACTCAGGATTAGGGTAAACAGTCTAATCTAATCCGAGATAGTGATTGCTGTTACTGGATTTTAGCCCTAATTTAAACCTTTATAATGAAAAACTTCTAAATCAACTTGTAAGAAGAGACAAAAATATTTCACTTTGTAATATTGCAGGGTTCCTGCGTATGCATCTAAATCAACTAGGGACAGAAAAAAATCTAATCTTTGTGCTTACATTTGTGATAAAAGTTGCAAAAGCGCATCAGTACATGTGTTTGTGATGTGCTGTACCTGCAAAATAACCCAATGGCCACTAGTTGCTGCCAAGTCCAGGGCTTGTTCAGCCACAACCTCCTGCCCCTGACCCAGAGAGACATTGTGGAAGTTCTTGTTGTCGAATGTGAAACCAAGCTTCTTTCCTGAAATAAGATATTATATGAATCATCATTGGAAAAATATATAATATATAACAATACACATTTGCAATTAACCATAATAATATCTAGGGTCATATTGGACATGAAGCATAGTTGCCCATGCCAACCTATGCACTATGTTCAATCCACCTGCACACACCTGGAGAAGCAGTGAGGGAAAGGTGCCTGTAATAACAGATGTTCTTGTGACCACTGAAGAACTGAGAGCTGATTGATCACATATCAACCACAGTTAATCAGACATTTTGTGAAATATTGCTTACTTTATAAATATAGGCTGCCTATGGTTAAATTTGAAAAAAACGACAGCATTAATCTTTACATTCTGATTGCACTAAATTATGTGTAATTAAATGTGTGTAAAGGCATACAAACTAAACAGATGTCTGCATGGCCCCTTATCCATACCATACCCACTAATGATATGTTCGCAACCTTTAGTATAGTCCCTTCTATCTAGGCAAGGTCTGCACATTTGCTGATATCACTATGTTTCAGATATGATGTGTTTTCTGCCAACTTGAGACTGTGAGACACAGAAATCCCTGAGATAAAAAAGAACACACAAGCTGATTAAAGACGAAAAAATAACTGCATTACCGTGTTTCTCCACATCCTTCAAAGGGTCAACTCCAGGAGACAGGATGAAGAACATGGGTGTAGCTGGACCTGACTCTTCAAAGGAGATGGCGAAGTCCAGTGATCTGTCAATCACATACTTTCGGCCCAGTTTTTCCTCGACAAAATCCCTGTGGACAGAGAAATATTCTGTTCTCCTCAACATGTGTTTTTATTATCATTAAGGGACAATCATTATTAATTTGAAGCATCATAGTATAATTTGTCTTTATGTATGTCAACATTAAAAGTCAGTTTTAGTTTGACTGTGGTGTCAATGGCTGTTTTCAATCTCTGCATGATTTCTAAATTTAAAAAAAAAAGATTACATGTAATTGACTGTCTAAACCTATGTAATTAGAGCCATTTGTGCAACAAAAACCAGCATTGAACACAGCAACTGGGTCAACAGAAACTTTAAGCCAGAGGTAAACATGTTTAACCTCCTTTCACCTGTCCACGGGTCAGCAAGTTACTTCACTTGATGTAAGATATCCCGATGGAAAGGGCAAGCAAAGATTTGACCTCTCACCTGATAGCGTATGTCATGCGGTCGGGCCTCAGTGCCCGTAGCATACACAGTTTCTGCAGTGACGATTTGTTCTTCCACTCCAGGGGGAATTTCACCTTCTCTGGACACTTTGACTCTACAAATGTCTTCCAGCATTTGGCAGAACCCTCAATGTCTTGGTCCAGTTTCTTGAACTCATCCATGGAGGAAAGGGACTAGAAGGTGACGTATAAAAAAAATTGGTGTCAAAATTACAATATGACAGTGATGCACATCCATGCTGAAAATGCCTCTGATGCGGGGGTCAGTTTTGATGACCCAGCTGTCTGGAGAGCACCAGTGTCATGTAGTGTAGCTTCAATGTAGCAGGTACACAGTAAGTTCACACACACACGCACACAGAGGAAAACCGCAAGCCTAGAAAAAAATGTGTATGCCAGAAATCTATTCTTTAACGAAGGTGGTAAAGTAAAGTGTGTCACCACAAGTCCTTCACTCCAGTTCAGTTTGTTTAATTACCACAGGCGCTTAGTAGCATCTCCACCCAAGTGAAGGTGCAATTCACTGGGTCACATGGGATTCCTGCTCCTGCAAATATTGCAAATACCACCTGTATCTTTGACAATGTAAATATTGCATATGCAATAGGCTCAAGGTCATAATCAGCCAATGAAATGAAAATGAAACAATTGACATTCTGTTCCAAATAGATACAGCTTGGCAACAAGTACTACGATGAATTTTTTGACCTTGATACAATTGAATTTGATACCAAGCTCAAAACAAATACAAGCAATAATGGATATACCTTTGATAACAACTTTGATATTTATATAGGTGATTAGATTGTCCGGTCAGTAGCAAAGATGAACTGTGTAATTTTGCGTAATAATAATAATAATAATAATAATAATCTCCATACCTTGATCCCTCCCCAGGAGTGGTTGGACAGGAAATCCACTGGTGATGTCACACCAGGTTGAACAGGGTATCTCACAAGAAAGTCCAGCTCTGTGGGGTTTATTTTTTTATCCATCAGCAAGATCTGGACACACGTCAGCGAGGAAAGACAAACTTTTATAAGTAAAAACCACGTTTTTTCCACTTGACTATGACTAATCCGATGGACCGATTGAAAGGAAAACCATGCAGGTGATACCAGTGACTTCGTTCTTACCTGGAAGGCGAGCTGAACTATGAAGGTAAGCTTGTCGCACTCGAACAGACCCCTGGTGGTGTAATGGAAAACTGATGAGGTGATGCTATCAATTAGGTTGGATACCCGCTGCTTCAGATCCTCGTCTGGCTGTGCCTTGAGGACTGCTTTCTGGAAAGCCACACTGAAGGCCTGGAGAACCACAGAACATGACAATGCTACAAGATGCAACAATTTCACCAAAGGTATTTTGTTGATTCCACACAAGCCATTCTGTCTATATGTTCATTTGAAATAGCATTTACATCATTGTGCGACAAGAATTTCAGAGTTGGACAGAGGACTGAGTGGGGAGAAACATGGCAGATCAATAGGCTACCTTGAGAGAGAACTGGTACATGGGGTGGATTTTATTGAGGTCGTTCATTATGAAGTACAATAAGGAAGCCCGTGCTGCTGCTGGTCGGTAGTGCTCACGGGCCTCGTTGATTTTTGTCTCCATCACCTTGGCTTCTTTTACCTTCAGTAAAAACAGTGACAAACCCAAACTGCATTTCATTTTTGCGTGGATGGTCAGCATAGTGAAAATGCTAGTGTTGACACGAAACATTTTGACAATGAACAGCTTTTTCGGACTCTTCTGGATTAGGGTGGATGCAGTCTTAAACAAAAGTGAACTGAGAGAACCATTCACCAAATGTAAAAAAAACAACAAAAAAACCCAAAACAGGATTTGAAACAAACAAGTTTGTGAAAGAAGGTTGCATAATAAAAAGGGAAAACTTAAGGAAAGAGTTAAAAAAGCAAAGGACCTTTTCCTCTATCTCAGCCGCAGTACGTTTCGTTATTTCCAGGTTTTCTACCAGCTCCGTATCACCAAGAAAGTTGCCCGAAGCTGAGGACAAACGGGAGAGCAGGTTGTCCTCCAGTGTCTTCAGAGTTATCTTAAAACCATTCTGCTCCTTTGTCAAGTCGGACTGATGCAAAGAAAAACACACTGTCAAAATGCTGAAATTCACATCTGATTGATTGAATATTACTTTCTTCCATCCACATACATATGGTACTTGGACTTAATTCTAAATAACCACATTCATATACCAAAAATTGTGTAGATTGTGAAGTTTATGGGACTTTTATATTTCAAGAGCTGTTGGAGAAAGTAAGAAATGATGACATAAGGAATTAAAAGTGCATTCATTGCATAAAGGCAACGAAGTCAAGCCAAACTTGTAGATGTTTGAACTGTTTGAATTGATTTCATAATCCTGTGGTGAAACTCCTAGGTGCGTCTCTGTTGTTTTCACATAAACTTCTACAAAGAAATGTATGTGGAGTTGTTCTCCATGGTTATATTTCCCTCACCTTCTGCTCTTCCAGGTCAGGTCTTTCCATGCTGACCACAGCAGCCAGCAGCTGGTCCTCCAGCCCATCCCTGGTCACTGTGAAATTGATCAAGGTGCACTGGGCCTGCAGCTCGGGCTGATAATGAGGGTTGGCTAGCTTGGTGTGTAGGATGAGACGGAAATTAGGGTTGTACTCACACTCCTTGTCCCCAATCTTTATGTACCTGTTCATTTTGAGGAAAATGTTATGAGAAGGAATGTTCTGATGACAGTTGCTAAATGTAAATAAAATAGATAATATAGATAGATAGATACGATAGAAACGATAGTTTCAACATAGTACTGCATTATAACAAAGTAGAGGCAAACTTTGCTTGTGATGATGATCGAGTTGCCTTTCAACACAGAGGTTTAAAGAAGGAAAGGAGAGATATAAATGTCTGCACTTATAAAAAAAATCTTGATTTGCATAGATCGATTGGGTATAAACAATCTTGATTTAAAAATGGGCTCTACTGAGGTTTAATAGAATTTGCAAAGCATGGTACATTCAGGCTAATACTGTATGTTACAGTGTCCTTCTAACTTGTGTCTTACCTGCCCTTTTTGATGGTTTCTCTGCCAAGCAAAGGTCCAAGAACAGGATCCATGGTCTCTTCCAAGTTCTCCATCAGGACCACATCACCTGATACGAGTGCTCTCTCTATGCTGTCAAGGTAACTTTCAGGGCAAAACAAAGAACTCTCAAACGTTTCTCCAAAATATGTGAACTTGTGTAGCAAAAATAACTCTTACCCTTTTTGTCCAATCCGGATGACACACAGATTGTCTCCATATTTATTTTTTATCCATTTGATGCCCTGCAGCTGAGGGTCCACCATTAGAGGCCAGCGCTGGCAAGATGTGAGAATTGTGGCGTTCTCAGTGGACATCCTGTCAGCAGGCAGCCCCTCGTTCTGCCATGCTGCAATGTCAGCGTCATCCGTCAGCATGTTCAAAGGGTCCAGGTCAGCGGTCACAGGGATGGGAACCTTGTGTATAAGGAAAAAAGTTTAAAAGTCACAGTGTAATTCTATAGTCTAAAAGTATAATTCTAGCAAAGTTGGTTTCTGCTAACATTCTCAGAATTATAGATAATGGTTATGTGACTGAGTGAGTGAGCCACCCACTTTGAGCTGACTGAGATATGGTCTCCACGTGTTGTCCATGAGCTGAACCCTGTAGTGTTTGGTGAAATATCCCAGGTAGGAGATGAAGGCTGTGATGAGGAGGACATCCCCGCACAGTGTCCTCTCCTGTTTCTTGAAGTTATCCACACACTCTGCCCAGCGTACATTCTCTGACGCAAGACCTCCCACCTAAAATACAGCACACAAAGTATGTTTGTGCTGAGATTTACAACACAATATAGTAGTAGTGTTAATGCTCATGTTTTTGATGATGTTGAAATGTGACAACATAATAATTATAATAATGTAATAGATTCTGTGGTTGTATCTGTGGTATGTACAGGAGTATATACATCTGAATGAATATTTATGTACTAGTGTGCATGTGCACTGCACGTGTTTGTGTAGCTGTAGACTTGGTGACCCTGAGCACTAAGGACCACAGGTCTTCTCACCAGACGGTTGGCCAAAGAAATGGTGAGGGCAGTCGACTCGGCTTCCTGTTGACACTTCAGTTTGTCATCAGTGGCTTTCTGAAACTTGGCTGTGAGATTGTCCAGGTTCTCATTCAGTTTCTGAGAGACAATGGATGAAAAAAAACAAATGTTTGAATATGACACTGAACAGAGATCACACAAAGTTAATGAAAAATTGGGTGCAATTTACTTACACTAATGACTTAATTACGCATATGGAATTTTTTTGTTTTGTTTTCACACTGCTAATCATTGCATATATCCAATATATCATATGACCTTGAATACCATGTTGACTAAAACAAACTACTGCAAAAAAACATTTCTGTCATACATCCATATAGCATATACACACACACACACAAACATATTATAGACTGTACACATACAGTATACTGTGTGTGTGTGTGTGTGTGTGTGTGTATATATATATATATATATATATACATACAGTACATACAATATGCAGGTATGGCTTACATTGATCTTCTTCTTTATGGCTGCAAGTTTTTCCTGTGCAGCAGCCAGCTCTGCATTGGCCTCGTTCAAAGCCTGACGCTTGGGTTCCACCTCGCAGTAAACCTGGTAGAATTTGACAATGTTCAAAACCCAGGAGCACAGGCCTGCTGCTGCCAAGGACTTGGATGCCACAAGGTCTGGCTGGAATTCTGGATCCTTGAGAATTCGACAAAGAAAGGAAATAAAAATAAAATATCAGACTAGACTCACTAGATCTCAAGTCTAAACCTAAATTGCCTACAGAGGACACTATGTTGATACTTGCAAAGTCCGTCACTTGCATACCATTATCATTATCCACATCCATTCTTCTTTTCAACTTGTATATATTATTTCTCTATTTTCCGATTTTTTTTTTGGTGTATGCATAAAAAGGTCCATTACAATGTTAAACCTAATATGTTCCTGATTTTTGACAATCTAGTTTTAGTTTTCAGCACTTACACTAACCTTACTTTATCTTGGCTTTATTTGTCATACTTAGCAAGTACATCATAAAGCTTTAGAAGTAATTTTGTACAGTGTAGTGCTGCTGATGTTTCTTTTACTCAACTGAGGGTAACTGTGTTTTTAAAAACTCACCTTCAAGTATGGCTTTATGGCTTCCAGACAAGCTGCTGGGATTTTCTCTTTGTTGAAGTTAATTAGAGAGTCCAGGAAAGCATCTACTTTGGCCATCATCACCTTTGCAGCCTTCCAGCTGCGATCTTTAGGGACTTGGCCATGAGGCGACATCAGGACCATGACTGCTGCAGTGACATTAGTCACTGCTGTTACTGGAGATCCAAATGACTTCAGTTCTGTCAAGTTGTTCTGCCGGGGAACATGAAAAATGAAATTGAGTTTGAAATAGGGGTGTCATGATTAATCAATTACAACTGATTCTTTTTTTTTTAAATCAATAAAAAACACATGCAATGAATTCTTTTTTTTTAATTCATATTGTCTACGCCTTTGATTTGTTTCCATTTAGTTTGTTGGTGTGTCTAATCCTCCGAGTTTCCATCTCCTGACAGTCACAAGTCATCACAATCCACTCCCTTTGACCTTGACAATTTCTGCAATCACACACTATCTTCCTCTCTTGTACACACAGTTGGTGAATGAGGTCCACCTTTTTTACAATGACCTGACTAATGTTTAGTGTAGTCCATATACTCTGCTAAACCATGGAAAGCTAAAAGGAAAAGCACATTTAGATCCACATTAAATAACAAAGAAAACTAAGAGAAAATTATGTATATAAGAGAGAAACTGACCTTATTGAGGGTATTGAGTGCATCCTGTGCTGCTATGAGAGCTGGCTCAGCCTTGGCTAAGTCCTCCTCACTCTCTCTCTGCTTTGCACTGACTGTCACAGCAATGGCTTCCACCTTTTTCTCCTCCTCATCTGCCACTGTCTTTTCTTTGGAAACTTTCTCAGTTTCTACCCCAACTACCTGGTGGCAGCACACAGGATTCAGAATTGGGTTAATGGTCCAAATACTGCCAAAGCAAGTTAATGGACAATTTTGCATATGTGTCTAAAACTCATTTCCTTGCCTGGATTAGCTGGTCTGCATCCTCGTTCTTCTGCTTGAGTTCCACTTCCTGAGCAGCCAGTTTGGCTTTCAGGTCATCCACCTGAAAGAGGAAGGAACAGTGAGGCCAGGGTGAAATGACTAGATACCAGTTCGGCAGCCTCTGTTTTCCAGAGCAGAATTCACATCTTCTCTAACGAAGTTTAGTTGAAGTTCTGTATGATCATGGTTGTGCAAAATTATTTTGCGACAAAAAATAAAAGCCAACTGCTGAATTTTCTATTGTGAATTCTGATGTGGATATGACAGTAAATTTCCATACTCATATCCACATAATACAGCTGGTCCTGGGTATTTGGGACCAGAGCAAAGTAAAATTAAGTATTTTGGAAAATCATGAACAATTTCTTATCATCAGTACCTGAGCAGAGGTGTTGTTGAGCTTTTGCAGCCCATTCTCCAGCCGCTCCATCTTGTTGGTGAGCTCCTTGCTCTTCTGCTCCAGCAGACTCCGATACAGCTTGATCTGCTCAAGGAAAGACTTGGGCGTTGTGTAATTGTAGCGTCGTTCATTGGCCAGGTACTCCTTGGACGATTGATTGACAGTTGTGTGGACGTATGCCATGAATTTGCTGACTGACTCCTTAAGCTGGGGCTGTAAGTGTTATAAGTTACAGAGTTGGTTAATTTACTGTAAAGAAAGATTTCTTCAAAAACAATAAATTTGATATACAATGTCATGGTGGCTGACAATTGACTTACGATTTTAAAATGTGAACATCATTTTAGCAGACACTACATCAATGGTTGAATAACAAAATACGAGCTTTTCTCACCTCAATATTCTCTACGTCCTGCAGGAACTTTAAACTGACGGACTCTAGTGCCTCCTGTGGCCACTCGTGGAACCAGTCGATTGCTGTACAGTTGACCAATGCAGGAAACTTCCTACTGCGAACTCTGAGTTTGTTACCCACTGGAGAGAAGCACAGAGCCACCTGCAACACATTGAAACACACACACACACATAACTTTGACATCTCATTTTACAGAGTAGAGATCATGATTTTCATGACTTAACTGCAAAGTTTGTCTAATACATATATGTACAAAATCTCTGTATTGCCAGTAACAAGACACTTTTAAACATGATTAGCCAATGATCAGTCAGTCACCATCACTGATTGTGTTTTGATACAGATATGCATTTTACATTGATTAAAAAATCTAGAAGATGCAAACTGAGACGTGTTTTGGTCTTCTGTTGAAGACCAAAAGACTGAAAGACTTTTTTCAATCACCGATCATTAATATTGAAATTCAGGGTAATCGTTGGTGTCACTGCTTCACCTTGAGCTGTCTGCAAACCCGGTCGATGAAGAACTTCCAGCAGTTTTCCCTCGTATCCATCAATCCCAAGCCACGAACCTCTGCCCTTACACTGCCAATGATGTTATCCACCTCATCATCTGGGAACAGGTCTGGAATCTCACCTTAAATGAAAAAAATAACCCACTTTACCACAGCGAAGACCACAAATGTTACAGGAAGAGATGTTTATACATCTCTGCAGTTGCAGCTAAAGCTTGGCTGAGTTCTCGAAAGAATGTTTTTTGATAGCTCTCTGTCATTTTTCCAAGCTTGTTAGGAGTCTAATTTGAGCATGAAAGCTGATAGAGACTTTTATGGCTATAGATGACATACTGAATGAATTGTATGAACTGAGAATGCATGTTGATTCTCCGTTTTGGTTTGTGTGTTCATTGAAAACAACTAAGGCGAATATGGTTTTAAACAGTGTACTACTTTAGAATTCTGGTACAGTGTGATAACCTGTATTAAACATGGAGTTCATTTTACATTCTAAATGAAGCTGTTACCTGATGCCAGTAGATCATTGACCAGAATGAGGAACTTCTCATCTGCCACTTGACTATCAGTCATTAGGAATACGGTGCCAATGTTCTTGATGCCAGCTTTGATGTAGAGGGATGCCAGGTCATTCTGACAGGGATATTAAGAGAAAGAGTGAGACTGGACTGTGGGAGGGCACAAAACACAGCCAAGTAACTGAACCCAGCACTGAAAAACAGTTCAATCTTACATAAAATGTCAATTGTGAGCCAAAAGGGAGCCATTCTGTGGCACTTAACTGTGAAACAGAAACAGCTGTAGATTTTTGCCTCATTTGAACCTGGCTCATCCCTTTCTTAGACTTTTGTGGACAATACCAGACAATAACAGTATTGAGTATTGAAAAGTTTTACAAACCTTGAGGTCTGTGATACCGTATCCTTTTCTCAAGGTGACCTGGAAAACCTCCAGACTGGAGATGAAGGCAGCCATTCTCGTCAGACTCTGCTTGCCACTTCCACCCACACCGACGAGCAGCACATTACCCCGTGGAGACTCCAGGATTCGATTTATACGGCAGCTAGATGAGAAGGTGGAAGGGAGGAAGTAAAAATCAGTTGAGGAGTATGAGAAAGAAAACAAAAAGTCAGAGGTCCAGCGGAGAATGGACCTCTGGAAATTACTGGCACTGGCATTTACAAGAAACTGTACTCTCCATAAAAAAATGAGACCAGTAAAATGATGCCAATCAGACGATCAAGTAAATATGCATCTTGGACCATTTCACCTATCTCTTTGCTTTCCTTCTTCAAGGACTGTGAAAATAGTCCCTGCTAGTTTAAAAGAGTGTATGATCCTTGATATGTGGCAAAGATCACTTATTTGCCACATATATATTATAAATCATTATTTACATTGACCAATGTATTAACACCTCAATTGAGATGTTAAAACTATAAAATGATAATCCTAAGAGCAGAACCACCTCTATATTTCATATATACTGTACTTGTGCAAGCCCATATTTTATACTTTCTATTTTACAGACTTTAAAATTGAGCATTAAATCTAGAACATCTGAAAATCCTGTTTCATAAAAGAAAAAGTAAACCAGTAACCAGAATTTTCAAATGTCCTCTTACATGTGAGCCATGGCATCCTCAAACAGCACAAGGTTTAGGGCGGCGTTGACCTCATTGTAACTGTCCAGCACCTCTAGCAGGATTTTATTAAGGCTGCCCCAGGACTCAGCAGCCATGTACTTTGTTTCCCCAATCCCTTGGGCAAAGTGGCAGTACAGGTTCATCTCCCTGGTTTGCTGCAGGGTTTCTTCCACATCCTCAATACACAGAGAGACACGCACACACATGCCCACACACACACGCACACACATGCGCACACACACACAGAAGTTTTAACATTGCTCATTTTCACACTTGCAAATGTTGAGCCCATATTGTAAAAATAATTTGTCTCTTTTTAGTTTCTCTTGAAAAAGTTCCAAAGGCATATTATTATTTGACAATTTCATCAATTCCATTCCATGACAGTTTTGTACTGTTTTCATAGAATCAATAACTAAATTAACTAAAGGTTCTTTTCTGAGATCTGTCTAGTATCCATGCAATAGACAAACAATTTTCTCCCTCAAGTGAACTTTGTTAAACTCACCTCGTAAAACTTTTTTGCCGTTTCCATCTGTAGCTTATCAAAGACCTGGAAGTCACACTCCTCCACCAGCTTGTCTCTGTAGACCCGGCTGGACTCGTGCAGGTAAACTTTTAGCAGGTCTAGGGGGGTTTTCAGACAATCACTTGTACAAAAGAGAATTCCCTGGGCAAAGAGTGGAAAAAGGCATTTTCACTTATTTTGGCTATTCAAATCACAGCAGGGAGGAAAACAGTACAATCTGTGTGGATAAATCAATGGTTATTGAGTGGGTAAGCTGTTAGTAGGTGTGTTATAGAAACACAATCCTCCCCTGACAGCAAGATTCCTAGCTAACACTTGTTTTTGTTAACACTTTGTTTTGTTACCTGGAATATGTTGGAGAGGTCTCGAAGGTTAAAGATGTAGTGGAACTTGACTGCAGTGGGAAGGAAAGTTGAAGAGAGGCACTGATGCAGGGCCAGAGCTAACTGAACCAGGTTGGGACAGGTCTTCTGAACGATGGTGCTGAAGCCCTCTCCTTTTAAATGCTGGGAGAGGATCGAAGTGTAGATGGTGCTCAGGGCCTCCATTCCAGGAAATGACAGGGCAAAGACAGAGAAGTGTCTCTATTGACAGAGATACATTAACAAGTCAATACAACTTCTTCAATCTTTATTATTCCATTGATAATTAATTACTAAAATAATCAACAAAGGATTAAGCAATGAAAATAATCATTTGCTGATACCCTGTTGTAGCATTACTTCAGTTTCAGTGAAATGCAGTCATGTATAAAGTTGCTTATGTAAATATACATCAGTGAAACGTGATGTGCTGTTACCTGCAATCGTGGATTGATGGTGAAGCTGCCCGCTGTGGGGTTCATACAGGACATGTATTGAACACTGTGTATTTCCTTCATTATCAGCTTACTGCGGTCATACCTAGAAGTAGATAAATGTACCAAAAACATGCAAAAAATTATTTATCAACAACCTCACTTAAACAGGCAAACACATTCACTAATGGCCATGGTCGGTCGGTCTCTCTGTGTATGTCTCTCTCTCTCTCTCTCTCTCTCACACACACACACACCTCATCCTTGCACTAAATATAATACCTGCAGCACACCTAAAGGGATTTATATTTGATTTCTCTCAAATTATGGACAGAAGTATTGATAATAATCAGTATCAATAAGCAATATCGGTATCAATATTATCTTAAGCTCCCAATCCTTATTTACCAGTGGTTGTAGTCCATATGTTGACGTATGAGTGTATGAGGTTGAACTGTGCCATAAGTATCCACCTCCGGCATATTCATGTCGTCTAGAAAGTAGATCAGTCTTCTATTGCCAGGAGGCCCATAGTTGCGTCCTGTTTTCTTCTCCAAGGGCTTTTCCAGTACAGCTTGGGAAAAGAGGAATGGAGAGGTGGTGATGACAGAATGAGTTTTGGGACAGATGGCAAATATTAGAGTAGGGACACTTGATATAGATAATTATATCAAGGACTGATTTCGTTAAGTTTAATGTGTCTCTTGTAATCAATCATTATCAAATGCAGATTTCCTACCCTGGAGCATAGCCGAGGTGGTGTAATAATTAAAAGGGATATTTTTGATCAAGTATTTCTCTGTGTCCAGTGATCCCAGCTTGTCTCCAACCACAACTGTCTTCCCAGTCCCAGCATTCCCAACCAACATGACTGGCCGACTGCGCTCCAGGAGCTGGTCCATGAAGTAACGGATCCGAATGGTCTCTGTGGTGTGGACCAGACATGCCTGCACACATAGAGGCACACATGTTTATTGGCCTTGCATTTTAGAAACCTAGCAGGACTAAATGTGTGAATTTACAAAATGTTTCTGGATATGAGTAAGTTTAAAAAAAAACCAAATGTTGAATATTGCGTATAAATATTGCAGACACGCTTGATTACTTATGTCATATTACATATGTCACTTGAATTTAATTTCAGCTTTACAATGTGAGAATTTATTGGCTACTTCAAAAACAGTCTTGAAATGGCTGGATCAATTGGTGTGACCCATGAATCAACACTCCTAGAACGCAAGTTGGGGCCTGAGCAACCCTGGCACAGGTCACCAGGGCAAGGAGAAGTAATACTGAAAGATCCAAAACCTTGAATGAACCCAGGATAAATGACTGATGATACATATACATCATGCTCACAATTATCTATATTATTCAAATTTCAATTTGTTAAATTCAACTACTACTATTCTTTATTTATGAATCTTTGCCTTATTCATCTCCCTAATCTGTATGGTGAAAATGCAGAGAAACAAGTGGCTAAATAATGTAAAATCAAATGAGGAGCTTGATTGATTGGATCTAAGAAAAGTATTAAAAAAAAACATATTGTACCTGAAGTGGTGCATCTGCGTCCATCTTAAAATTGGGAACCATTTTGGACCAGGGCTCAAACTTCTTGGTTTCTGGGTCAATGTAGTAATCAAACACAGTTCCTTGAGGTGGAAACTTGATGGTTTTGAACTCGGCTACCCACCACTTGCTGAATTCCACTCTGTAGTCAACCAGCTTCATCCATCATTCACATAGAAAGAGAAGACATAAGTGATCTCTGTCTGTATAAACTGTAATAATGAACACTGGAACCTGGCAATGTACTTCTAACATCCAACATTATGAGAAACAAATAAAAACATGATTTTGATATTCTCAATCATTATCAAGTATTTGTAGCTTATTCTTTGCATCCCAGAGTTCATCTATATCCTTGTTTTTTTATGTTTGACTTTGTTTTTAGTTTTTTGAGCCAGCCGAGGCCTCCTCTTCACTCTGCCAGTCAGT
The DNA here is from genome assembly GCA_900303265.1 of Brotula barbata. NCBI lineage: Eukaryota > Metazoa > Chordata > Actinopteri > Ophidiiformes > Ophidiidae > Brotula > Brotula barbata. The sequence goes on from OMNV01009054.1 coordinate 190,041, forward strand.
CTCTTTATCTACCTGATCCTGCCTGTCATAGCCACGTGAGTTTGCTTGATCACTCCGTACTAGTTTTTGCCTGTTGCCATTCTGTGTATGAATGCTGCCTGTTTACTATTAGTAGAATTAAACTTGTAGTTTTAAACTTGTACTTTTACCTTGCCTCTACTTTTGGGTCTAAATCTTTAGAACTGTCAACTATAAATAACTTTTCATGAACAGAGACATATAGTTGACTTGCATGAGAGCCCTTAGAGCTTAAAAGAACTGCACAGAGCTGCCAACTGTCCTGAGTTTCCTCTTTCACTCACATACCAAGTGGCCCACATACCTGGTCCTGGAACAAGGCTCCTCCAAAGGCCCAGACAGCAGCAAAGACAAAATAGAGCTCGAGAAGTTCCTTAGCACAGTCTGGTGGTGTATTTTCTGGAGTTAGGAGACACTCCAGCAAGTAACAAAGCATCTGGACCATACTCTGATCAGGGATAGGGATGATCTTCTTAAACCTGGGCAGAGAGAAAAACAGTATGTCAGAGTTTGAATGAATTTGAACTTCATGTTTGCATTCAGTAAAAGGAAAAATACTTTGCTGAAAAATATAGCGAAAATATAATGGGGGAAATGTTTTTTGTTGTTGTGTGTTTTGTTTGATAAAACAAATCTCACAACATTTTTTATTTGCAAAATATGTCTTCAGGTTCACTTTGTCATATGCTGCAACTATCTGTTGTCCTCCTTTGCCTGCTGTTCTTGTCAAAGCTTCAATAATCGTTGAAGAACTGAGGAGGAAAGCGGTCCTGTACAATTAAATGCAGATTAACATGCAGCTGATCTGAGACCGTTTGCCCTGATCCAACTCAGATACCTTTCAAAGTCCATCACAACTCCAATCTCAACTGGAAAAATACCAAAAAAAAAATCACCACTGAAAATATTCCACCAATAAAAGGTTATTTCTCAGTAACTTAGGCATATGACACAAAGCTTCAAAACAACAGAGCTGCACCTTGCTCTCAGGGCATCTAGGCAGGACGGTAAATACTTGTCGAATAATATGGGCAAGTTGGCTTTCTCTGATTGGATCTCCCTTCCATCAATCCAGCTGGACACTGAAGGATTCCAGCCAAGATCAGCTGGGTTGATGTACAGGATACCTGAAAAGAGCATAAAGCACGGTGGATGCCAGAGTACCCACAAATAAATATGTGCCCATATTCAATTCAGAATGAACAAGGCAGGAAAAGGTAAACTACCTGCTCTGGATACTGTAGCTGGTGTAGCAGTCCGGAGGTGACTTATCTCAAACACCAGTCTCATGGTAGGGTTTAGGGGGATACGTTCATTACTGGCCAGAGTCAGCACCTGACATAGGGAGACAGGAATTATACAGATATAGAAATCAGATCAAAACACAATGTGATGTGTTCGTTTGTAGTTGTATGTGTACATACTGCCATTATGTCTATTATTCAGACACTACAAATAAACTTCTATCATGTGTCAGGGATGAGTCGGTCACTCACAAGGAACTGATTTTCTTAGACAATGACCACACAAACACACACACACACAAACCTTGTTGTCATCCATAACGGTGTTGAGTGATTCAATCCACATTGGGTCAATGTCACCATCCAAAACAATCCACTTGGGCCCATTGTGATTAATGTTGGCCAGCTCACGCATTATATGCGAGAACAAACCTAGAGCAAATCAGGTACAATTAAGCACATTGCGTTGCATCATGTGTAATTACGCCACATTTTAGTTGCTAGGGCAATGCTGGCTACATTTCTTAACAGTATCTGAAGGAGTTGTCAATCACCGTCTTTCCATTCCCTGGTCGCTGGGTTGATGATGCCAAAAAGCTCATCATTGGTAACGGCTTTAGGATTAAGGTCTGTCCACACAGTTCGTCGTTTCATTTTTACATAGGTCCTTTGGAGTGATCTCAGCACCTGACTTTTGCCAGTGCCTGCATTGCCAATTATAAACACAGAATGGCGCACTGCCAAAAGCTCCTCCAACTGCACCACCTACCACAGACATTCAGAGACACAGAGAAAGATACACAGACCCACAGAAGATAGACAGTGAATCAAGAGGCATCAATAGTTTTTGAATTATTTTTTTTTTACAACATGTAGAGGCCACTGCAGACACTGTATGTTTATTATGCTGTATCTCATCCTTAAGTTAAGCGGTGCCTGGCTGTTGTATTTGTGTGGACATGAGAAAACCAGTCAGCTGTGGCTCATTTGCATAGTATTTGCAAAGTGGTCCACCCACTCAAACAGCTTGCCATTGTAATGAGAAAAATTCACACCTTGAAGACTCTTTACAGACTGTCAATAAAGCATGTTTACCTTAAGCACGAAGTTATCCTCAGGCTGCAATTTTAACTCTACTATGGACTCTTTAATATGCTGCTCAAAGTCCAAGTCTCTCTTCCTGGGGACATCCAGGGCAGGAAACAGGTCTCCTATTAGCCCCATAAATACTGGCATGTCGTCGGTCACAATCTTGGGGATGTTGAAGTCTCTTAGGGCCCTCATCAGTACCTGGTCCTCTGCTCGGTCAGGATCTCCTCTCTTAAGTGAACCAGCCACCACCAGCACTGACTTAATGGCTCGGAGGCCCCAGTCATAGTGGTCCTTCGGTAAAAGTCAGAAAAACTACAGTGGTTACACCATAACAGATAACATTAGTGGTGTCTTTATTGTCCACAAATACGGAAGGCTTCAATAAATACAAATAAAACAATATATTAATATTTAAGTCAGCACTACTTATGTGGTGCCTCTGAGTTGTTCTAAGAAAAGATTCAACAGAGCTTACACACAAGGCTGTTCAGTTTTGAACAGAAATGTGTCTGTTTTTTTCTATCCAAAACCAACTGTACCTGTTTGGACAAAAGCTCTTTACACAAAGTGTAGAGGGTGATGAACTTCCTGGCAAGGACTCGAGCATTAATAAAGCCTTCTGCCACCAACATGATTTCACAGATAAGCTCAAAATCTGGCACGACCATGGCACACGGTCTGTGGGAAAATGGACAAAATACATTAAAGGAGCGCAGTTATGATGTTATAAAGTTCTTTCAACATATTCAACCATTATTAGCTGGCTTTTAGATTATTTCTATGTCATAAAAAATAATGGGCTCCCCATAAGGTGTTTGGAAACTGTTAAATAATGCAAAATAATGACATTGGTGCAGTGTACTGGACCCATTATGTTACTATCGACCATATTTCATTTGATGTTTGAGACAATGTAACTGTATGTAAAACATAGAAAAAGCAAAAAACAACCCCCTATTGATGTTGTATTCTCTTTAAAACTTGTCTTTCTTTACCTGAAGAGAGCTTTGAGATTCTCAGGAAGCTCGGTTCTGCCAGCATAACCTGGATTCATCGTGATGAAGATGCCAACAGAGGGACAAAGATTCACCTCTTCACCCATGAAGTTAAACCTCTGCTTTTTATCCCGGATGGCATCCTGAATACTTTTAACCTATACAACCATTACACAATGGCAACACAGGGTACATCAAATTTAGTACACAACAATGAACTTTATCTGTCAGTTAATACTCCCGGAGGACGTTTCTAATTGGTCCAACACGCAACAATGGATAAAAACACATATTATATTGGGAAGGTGTTGACACTTAAAAGGAGTGTGAAAAATTCTTTATATTATTTATTAGGTTACTATGATTACTGTTTTAATGTTGGTATGTATTAATAAGAAATTATAAGAAAGCTTTCGGGTGCTTGCTTTGCTGTACTAGTTTTACTGCCACTGCATTTAACGTTGGTGACAACACTGCACTGGTTCACATAGAATGTAAATATGTAGCTTAACCGACAGAAGTGCTAAAAACATAAACTGCCCACACAATGAACTATATTTGGAATGTACTCACCTGTACAGCCACCACAGACAGTACCTCCACCGAAATTCTGTTAAATTCATCAAAACAGCCCCAAGCCCCCGCTTGAGCCAGGCCTTTGTAGATGTTCCCACAGGACTGGTGGACCAAGTAAGAGACTGTTATTAAGATCCACGCTATAGAACGTCACACTGTTAGTGCACAATGCCCTCTTGTAGGGCATGTGGAGAGATACTGTAGATGCAGGGGTTATACAGAGCTGGAACTATTTGGTATGGTGTTAAGGATGGTGGAGATATTCCATTATATAACACAATTTTCATCAACAAACTTAACAACGCTCTAGTTCCCTGAATGGAGGACCGGTTTTATATTCGTTGAACTGCACTATTGTGCTATATTCACTTGCCAGTTTCAGCTGATAGGCAAGTTCATATAGCAAAATTTTGGCACACCTGGTCATGGTTGAGATTTCTAACATCTTGAAAATCCCAATCAAACTGATGGATTGAGGTGCTGTGCAAATTAGGCAGCAAGAGATGAAAGCTCTGCAGTTGCAGTATCTGCACTGAAAACACATACTACGCAAATAACATCTATTTTAGATCATGTGAGCAGCCCTCCAGAGATCTGCTTGACAAGGATTATGAACCAGTTCTCCTTTCTTAACAGAATAAACCTTCTCTGATGCATACACTGGGGGATTGATCATTGCGTGAAGTAGGCATGCTTTGTGGAATCATAGTTATACATTTTGACATGCTCAGACCCATGCAAATTGGCTAGTGTGTCAACTGCAGATGGGTTAAAGATGGGTTGACAAGTATACTGACAAAAGCATACCATTCCACCAAGTTGATAAAGGCAAATATAACAAGCAGCATGCATAACGTGCTGCTGAAATAAATTACCCATTAGTTATGTACAAGCACAAACATGCTCTTTCAGTACCTTGTAGTCCATTTGCTCAGAGCAGTTAAACACATAGACCATGATGCCAAGAGCCCGTCCCAGGTCTTTGGTAGTCTCTGTCTTCCCTGTGCCTGCAGGCCCTGCTGGAGCCCCACTCATCGTCAGGTGGAGGGACTGGGTCAGGGTGATGTAGCATCTAAATATTGTAGAAATGCATACATATGCATCACTTCTTAAGGAATAACAATTGTTTGCTTCTGTGTAACACTGGGGCTGCATCTCACAACCCTGACCATCAACAGATAAAATTAGATTTTGTCCACAGATCCGATTTCATACCAAGAATTCTGAAGGCCATGCTGACTTGTGATGTCTCATGCACTTTATGTTCTATTGAGACCCTGGCATTTTCCTCCATATGATTAGAGAATGCCTACGTGTCATGCAATTTTGGAAGAATGCCATTATTGTCTCAAATACAATCGCTGTAACTGTACATTAATTAATCTTAATGGGCCTTTCTATAATGCAAATTTCCAAGCATATGTATGTTGAGGTTGCAGGACTAACAGCTGTAGAAAAAAAGATGATTGCAGTGCAATGGATGCCACCTCATGACACAACTATATCTGGTTGATTCTATGATTCCTTTATATCATCTATAGGGAACTGTCAACGGTTCATATTAATGGAGATACTTTATCAGGAGCAAGGGGTTATTAGGCTGAAGCTAAAATATCTATACCTTTCAGTCGGGTTGGCAAACCTTTGTGATGTTTTGTTGCCCTAACGTCCAAGCAAACACAGCAAAGACAGTTATCTCTGTACCTGTCAGTCAGAGGAGTGATGACTAATCGTGGAGTGTTGCCCAGGTATTCATAGGAGTAGAGAAACTGGGCATCACAGATGTTTGCATAACAATGCCTGTCCTTCTCGTCCCAGCAATGTCTCAACTGGGAAAGCCACATGAATGCCTGAGAATTATCCACCTTTAAAAGAAAAGAAAAAAAGTGACATAGAGACATGATAGGGAGAGTGCCAAGATAAAAGGTAAGGCATTTTATAATATTTACTTCTCCATCCTCTAATTATGGCAATGGCAAACCTTGGTTGAATATCTTATTATCTGCTGGTAACATCCTCTCCACGCAATGCTGCTAAACTCACCAAGGAATGTGTAGTGACATTCATTGCTTTTTTTATCATTCTGTCCCTCACCTTTTGATCAATAATCTTGGCCACCACATCTCGTGCATGGACATCTATTGTGCAGATGGTCATGACCTTTTGCCGGTCACCTGGTGAAAGCTGGCCAACCAGCATGGAGATGAGTGTGTTGAGCTGCAACACCTGTTTCTTGTAGTACTCCTTCATAGCATTTTCATGGCCCTCTTCTAAAGAGGCAAATGCTGCTCCAACTTCAGATGTCCACCAGATCTGAGTGCAGGTCAGTGCCACCTTAACATAAAAGTGAATCATTTAGTTTATATATGGAATGAAGATCTTGCCCTTTCAAAGTGAAAATACAGTCAATTACATATTTTTCTTTTCATTCATAGAGATAGTGTGACCAACGGGCAAAATTCCAAATTTCAGCGAAGTAAAATTTTGGACTAAGCATATGTCCCATTGAGTCACTTTACCTGAGCCGGATAATCAAACAGCCATTGATCTCTGGGTTTGTCCCCATAAGCCATCACTGCTTCCGTCATCTCATGGCGAACCGTAGAACGCATGGTGTTCAGAACACGGTTCAACCAAAACTCCACCTTAACAAACACAAGGAACGGAAGAGAGGCTTCTGAGTGCAAATGGATATCTGGTATATGAGCTCTGTCATCACTGGATCCCAAAGATATCATTATATAATAATATAATATAATATAAGTATTAGATTAAAAGTGGAGTCAGGTACATACTGTAGGATATGAAGGAAAATTGTTGGATTTGTGTATTTTGATATGCAATGGGTGGGGACAGAGAATCTGTGATATTCAATTACACAGGTCCGGGAGTGTTTTTGTATGAATTACATTAAACTACAGACAGCCTTTTAGAATTGTCATCAATGCATCTAATGAAGTTAAATATAAATTACCTTAACATTTAGCTCAACTAGCAGAAAATAATGGTGTCAGACATGGAGAGACAAAAATTGAAAGGTTGTAGGTACATTAGGGTTATTTTTTACCTGTCCAGTGCAATCACAGGCCTCGTTGAAGGGGACATACTCATCTTCTTTGCTGTACATGCCCAAACCAGACTTAGTGGGATTCCCCTCTCCATCTGCTTCAAATTTCAGCTTAGCCATGTTGTCAAACAGCTTAGAAAGATGTTTCTGAACCTGAGTAAACAAAGTTACATAGCCATATAGTTATGTAGTTTCTTTACAGATTTTCAGCTTTAGAGATATAAGGGAGGACACAGTGTTCTACATCCTATAATCAATGTGCTCAGAGTTAAATTTCTATAGCAAATAACCCACAATATTACAAAACAGGTGTGGGGTGCTACGACTCAAGCATATTTATGATGCTCTATGCTCTGTAAACAGACTAAAAACAATAGTCAACAATAGTCATGGCTACATGAAGGCCAAAATGTCAGACGAGAAACCTCATGTGGATTCGTCCCATTGGAAAGGATGTCCAATAGATCAGCTGAGGAAATGAAGTAGAATCTAGGGAAGGTCAGACGCTTGGTGTCTAGATACTCTGCCAAAGCCTTCTCACATAAAGACAGCCTGTGGAAAAATATACATTGATCACAGTTTACTATGTGTTTGTGTAACCACATGTAAGAGACAAGAGAGACAGAAGAATAACCCCAAACAGTGCATCACACAACTTACACAAGGAAAACAAAAAAAAAGCCATTCTTTCCTGCTAAATCCATACCTGCTCTGGATGTCCTCCAACTTTTCAAACAGACCAGGTTCATTGGTGGCCTCCACTACATTAGGAGTTTTATGCATGGAATCTGCCAGTTCTTTGAAGTCAGCATCAATTCCCTCAAAGCGCTTTGAGTCCTGCAGAGGATTTCATAAGGGAGCCAGTATAAAGAAAGATTTCATAGCATGTTTCATAAATATATATATACAGTATATATGTGTGTGTGTGTGTGTGTGTGTGTTTGTATCTGTCTGCCTGGGTGAGTATAACCTCTGGTAGCTGTGCACGGATGTCCTCTGAGCCAATAAAGATGCTCTCCAGATGGGACCATGCCCGCTGCACCTCAAACCAGATGGAGATGACCGAATCGGCCACAGACAGCTTGCCCAGCCATGAAGACACCTCCTCCTGGAAAAGTGCGATATACTTGGACGACATGAGATTCTGTAGCCGCACTTGGTTATCTTCCAGTACCTCAACCAGCTCCTCATCAGAGCGAAGCAGAAGAACCTGGGTCCGATGGTGTGTCTCATACTGGAAATTCATACCTGCAGAGGATCAATACACAGTGTCAAAAATCATAAACCCTGTGCAGCAGTTTGAAACCTTCTAGTACTGAGACAGCCGCAGTGTCTTACTACAGACAAGGGAATACCTCAATAAGTTGGTTCTTTAAACTCCACCTTTCTTAGCAATATACCACCTTCACTTGTACTGATATTAGCCAGAGTGTGCCGGTCGAGCTGTGACCTATATCCTTATGCGTGCAGACTCAGTAAAACTGTGGTCTCCTTGATGTCCATAAGTCTAGTCATATGGCCACAGACTTAACTGGGGTGGGTACAAAATTGTTTTTGGATCCCAATTTCCAACCCCAATGATACTGTTGTTGATTCATACAACTACAAATGTTTGTTTTAATTTGTGGATTTTTTTTTTTTTTTACACACAGTGTAAAGTTGTTTATAAACTTGAAGCTTAGGTAAGTTTAATCGTGGAGCTTACTTTGTCTTAAATGTGGCATACCCTGTGTGTAATAGTGATGTGTGCTAATGACTTAGACTTCTCTTTATTGTCATTTGAAACGTTCACTTCTTCAGCTCACATCCAAACGAAATTTCGATGCACCGGTCGCAGTATCACAGAACAGACTTGACACATACTGATATAAATATGTACATGAGTAGCATGAGCATATGAATATGAATCTCTTTAATATTCTGTGAACAATATCTGCATAAACTACAGAATTTGGAGTTGTGCATGTTGTGATTCAATAATAAGTCCAGCATGGAAATCAGAATCAATATGCAGTTACATTGTAAATTATTTTAAGTTATATTGTATGCCATACATAATTTGTACAATTTGTACAATTTAATTTCAAGCAGTTAAACAGTGCTGTCTCTACAAGACACATGTACAAATGTAACTTCTTTATAAAGGAATAGTTATTGGAGCACTCTGTCTTAAATGACACATTTGTTGAGTTTTGGGAACATACCTGTCCATGTGGAGTTGAGCTCAGAAAGGACTTTCTCCATTTCCATCTCTTTAACAGACTTGTCCACAATGCCTCTCACCTCCTCTTCAAAGCAGTGCAGGTTCAGCTGCAGCAGGTTGGCCAGAGTGGTCTCCTGCTCATTGGAAACCATATCATTTACCAAAATTTAACCTCCACATTATCCAAGATGCTAATAATACCATCATGTTACTAAAGAGATAATTGGTTAACAATAAGTGTCAATGCTAAGTGATTTTAACTGTCTAATCATTTATTTCTTAACAAAAATGTAGTCATGACATACAAAAAACCTAGTCTGAACAATTAGAGCACAAACAAACCCAAAGCTGGCAAAGAAATATGAAAATTATTAGTGGTGCTGCTGGATCAAGACATAAAATCCAAGATATCGTCGGCCAAAGTATAGCAAAATTAAAACACTGATTCTATATATTCCTCTTTTCTTATCGCGTGCATGTGAAAATAAAGTGGGAACCTGGTTCATAGTGAAGCGGACTCCAGTGGCATCCATAAGTTGATGCCAATGCCGGGCCCGAATGGCTGGATTTTGAAGCTCAGCCACTGCACGCAGCGAGGTGAGGATGTTTTTGATCTGGCTTTCCAAACCTGTGAAGGCATCCCATGCTCTCATCTAAAAATAACAAAAGCAAGAAATTGCACCAGGGATAAAAGCTGGGGCAAACTTCAGCTGTAACTGGATTGGATAAAAATTCACTTGGACGAATAAGAAGTAGCATTTGGTGTTTGGGACTGTGAAGCCCGTGGCCCCACTCCCCAACAAGTGTATTTTCCCCATTCAGCTAACAGTTTCAAAATGCTGATTACACAATCTTGCCAATCTTGCTTTAAGGGGCTTGGAACAATTATGCAGTATGCACAAAAAAATAACATCTAAGCTACATCATCCTGCTTATTTGCCTTTAACTTTCATTACCTCTTTATCCAGTCCACGTATGTCTTTAGAGAACTGTTTACACTCCAACTCCATGTCCTCCACATTAATATCCCTCCAGGGAGTTTTCTTGTATGCGGCCATGCTGGATTCCACCACTGTGATCGTGTCCCACAACTTCTTCAACAGGCCCACCTCTCGCCTTTGAAATATCGTTGAGCAGAGAAAGTGAATTAATCTTTTTTAAAATGACAAATTTGACAATTAGGAAAGTATATCTCTATTACATCTCTGTGAGACATGTCTGTCTCATAAGATCTTACTTTGAGAGGGGTTGGTCTTGTTTCTGGATTACCTGCATTGTCGGAGCTGTTTGTAGTCTGAAACAGTAATCTCAAACAAGCTAGCAGTCTTCACCAGGAAGGCCATCACCTCCTCCCGCTCCTGAATCTGCCTGTCGAACGCATCCAACATCTGGTAGGAGTTTTTACAGTCAAACCTGACAGATGCATGAAAGTGAGCAAGTGAGCATTAATACAATTTTAAGTTTCTTAGTTATTTATCTTTTGCATGCATAACTGTAGTGACTGTCATGGTGGTGGTTAGTTCTGTGTCAACAAGCCAAAGGAAACATGAACATTTTTGACATTCTACATAAAAATACTGTTGTAATGTTGTAGATGTGTTTTTTTTATTCAGCAGTATCACCAGTGGGGTATGCACTGTCTGGCAGTAAAAAGTGTGTTACAGCACAAAAGACAGTTACACAAATACACATTCTGCAACGCTGGATAATGGAGATAAAACTAAAACATTAGAAAAATCAACCTTAGAACAAGGCTGTGATTGAAGAAAAGCTTATATTTATTGTACCTGAAGGGACCATTCTTATGAAAATGTTCTCTGAAGGTGTGTTGCTCCACATCAAAAGAAGCTGCCTTTTTACGCAGTTTGGCAACCTCAATGGCCTGTAGCGGTGCCACCTGCTGTTTGACCAGCACAGCCTGCTTTTTAAAATTTGCCCACTTTTCTGGTAGCTCCTGGACACAGAGAAATTAAAGAGGGAGAGAGAAACATAAAAAAGGTAGACGTGACATTTATATGATTAATTGCTGAAAAAGAGATGAGTGATTGTGCAAAGGAGAGAGACAGAAAATGTACAAGAAATGGCTCAACCTCAGATGAAAGTCACAGAAAATAGAATAAGTTGATAATAATAATAATAATAACAATAACAAAGATACACATTGAACTGACTAGCCATCAGTCTTCACCTCTAACTGTTTGTACACCACATCAGGTAGTTCTTGTTCATAGACCTTCAGCAAAGCCATAGTTTGTTGCAGGGGCTCAAACATGGCATCTGTGGTGTTCTGTCTCTGTTTCACAGCCAGAAGATGACCCATGACCCCCACAAGGCCACTGTAGTCGCCCTCCTCCACCCGCTGGGCGAGACCATCCCCAGCCACACACAAAAAATTCTCGAGATCTGATAAACTATGGACAGAACACAGAAACCACTAATGAATAAACGGTGTAAAGTGCAATGTATTGTAATAAGTTTGTTTAATAATAAGTAACTCTTAAATACAAACCAAAATGCTACAAGTTGTTTCAATTAAAGTTCTCTAAAATAAGACAGTACAATTTATTGAAAATTATTTGATAAATATGGTTAAACTGCAATTTAAGTAATATTATAAAATATCTTTTGGACATAAATCCTATTTATTCTGACACATGTCTAATCTCGGACAACTTGACTACTATACCCACCCCCAAAACATAAATGTGCACAACCTTAGCATACAATAATATGGACTGATATGATGCGCACATACTGTGCTCACTATTGTAATTCACCACCCTTTCTGTTTTTTTAAAACAGACCAAGGGCTTTAACAGTTTTATTTCTCTATCTGGTTCAAACCACTTCACTGGATGAAACTGACATGCACATTATAATAAAGCCACAAGTGACTGTATGTTTAAGAGAGATCATAGAGTACCGTGTACTTGATTTGTGCTTGTGTCTATATGTGATTAGGATGGTACTAATGGCCTCAAACAGTTTCACATATGCCTTCACTATGGCCATTTCAATAAATTGGCTCCATGGTGATATCAGTAAAATGCGCTTGAATGTCATACAGCACCTGTTGGTTACGTGCTCGATGAGGTGCTGTTTAAACATGTAACTCCATTTTTTGATGATTTGTAGCAATGCATTCTTCAGGGCAGAGCAGTCCACCATCATCCATCTGTGGAAAACATGCTCCTTCTGCAGCCCCTGCATCGTCTCGTAGACCTTCTCATACCTATATTGTGAATGAGTGTAAAACTGAAAATTAATAAACCAAGGCTTAATATACAGCAACACACCCATGCATTCACACTACACTGAACTCATACCCAGGAGTGATCATGTGACTATGCGTTATGGCATTTGCAAGGGTATTGAGTGGGAAAGCTCTCAAAAATTGCATCAGCACATTTTTAATTTTCATATGAAAAAAAGTTGGTATTTTTGAAAGCTGTATTCACAAGTTGCATTTTTACTGCAAAAACAAAGTACAAATTTGAATTACAAATACAAATTTAGAGATGAGGAAATACCTCACGAACATGAATTAGCAGCGTACATATACAAATATAGCAGCCTGTGTGTATAGGTATGTCTATGTATGTGTATAGATGTATACACTTGATGTCCTGAGAGGCCAGGAGCTCTACTCTTAAAGCTTCTGTGTTGCGATTGCAGGAAATGACGACAGCGGGGCATTGCTTTCTAACTCAAATTCACTGCATTCTTTCCTCTCATATTTGGTCAACTTAATTTTTGCAGAGAGATAAAAGATGAACAAAACATGTATTTAAATCAAAATTGAACTTCACTGTTTTACTTTTAATAAAAAAACAAAAACAAGCGCATTATGTGTACAACTTCAGTCTTTGTTTTCACACAATGTGTCTCCTCACTTTTCTATCGCTAACTAGAGCAATCAGTTCATATGATTCAGCTGGACAACAACCCTGGTCCTAACCACCCTGCTGCCCATGGGTTTTGTAGTCTTTTACTAGATGACATGATGGGTTGTCGTCCTTACAGGCACCGGGGGGGAATGTATCTCTCCAATGTGACAATATGTGTGTGTGCGTTTGTAACCTGTCTGTAGTTGGGTTGAGAAGAAAATATGTGAGTGCCAGCTGAGGTATGAATAGAATCAAGGGCAGATTAGAGGGCAAATTTTTATTGCACCTGTGCTTTAGAAATGACTGGACCTCAAACCATAGGCCCAAGGCGAGCTGTCCACGCTGCTGAATGGCCATCATAGCAAAGACATGGCAGGCACAGGAAAGCATGATTTGCTGTTTCTAATCACTAGCACATATTTTTTCTTATTTTACAATTGTACTTTGCCAGTTCAAATTATGCCATGATTCTTCTCACTCAATGGATTTAAGGGGTATTTTCAGCAGCGGAGCTGGTTTTGAGCACACTAGATTTACTTATATACTGCACATCTACAAGTTGTCATATTTTTAAATAAAAATCAACGAGACTGATGTCTGTCAGGATATATGGACCATCTTTATTTTTTTCTACTTTATATATACATTTAATATGCACTGGGCACCATCAGTTTTCGTTGGATAGATGAGCGTGCTTTTCCTGAAATGCACATTTTTAATTTTTTTAGTTATAGCCATGCACAGCTTCTGAAATTCTGCTGTAAAATCACAGTCTGACTGACCTAGTGGGACTGAGTACTGTAAGTCTGTGTTCATCAGTAAAATGTGGTCTTTCTCTTTTACCAAATGATAATATTTTTTCATAATGTGCATTTCCATCCCTACCAATACTTACCGATCCACCTGCTCCTTAAAGCTGTCCAAAGTTGGGGGACTCTCTGGGACATCTCCGTCGGTATAAACTTCAATCTCTTGATTTGTCAGGACACGTCCGTACAGTAGAAACTGATGCATTAATTCCTTCCTGTTGTCCAAGTATAGATAGGAGTAGCAATCCAGAGAGTTACGAAACTCGCAACATGATGCCATGATGCCCTGCACACGATCCATCAAGCGATGGCGCATGTCTGCTAGTTTTGCCATGTCCTCCATATCAGCCTATGGAGGAAAATTAAAAGTTTCTCTCATTTAGAGCTGTTCAGTGTGAGATCACAAGAAGTGACCTGTTGATACTGGTGAAGAAACCACTGGGATATCATTACAATAAATTTTACACAAATATTACACCTTACTTTAAAGAAATACAGTATTTGAATTGAAATCTGCTGCATCAAACTCCTGGTACCTGGTAATGGGGAAATGGGCTGTGCTGGGAGAGGCGTGGAACAAGAGACGAAATTCTGAACACGTCACTGATGAGGCTTTCCACGAGCTCAAAGAAACTGTCCCCAGACTCAAACTCCATTGATGGAATGAACACCATGTCAGGAACACTTAGAACCAGCTGGGCTTTGAACAGGGGGGCAACAACTGTTGTTTTGTCTGAATGAAAGGACAGATAATGGTTAAGACTAAAACAATAATCTTTTGAGCTTTATGGCAATTTAAGCTTTTTACTTCTTTTACTCTTGATATTGCTCATCACTGTCACATTAATCATGACATTTCAAACATGTGCCCCACAATGTTTTAAGAAAGACTGAATGAAAAGGCAGTTATCCCCATTGAGTTGAATATGCAGATCCCTGAACACAGAGCACATGGTTGAGGCCTTTGCTAAAGGCCATGGCAATGTTTATGTATACGAGTGGTAGTAAGATACTTGACAAATGCCTCATGACTAAAAATGACTCAATAACCTATACAGCCAGACGCTCTTATCCCTTGCAAGTCAAATAAAATAAACAATTAAAAAACAACAAAATGTTTAACTTTTGCTACCTTTCATATTATATTGTTTCTTTTAATGGGCCAGAAAAATAAAATAAAATAAAATCAGTTGCCATAAAAATCCAATATTTCACAAGACACTTTTCAGTCTTCCTCATGCCCTTGTGTACTTCCCTGAAGATCCAATCTTCCGCTGACACTTGTGCCAGATTGGTAGGTATTCCGTTCGACTTCCTCTGGATCCCAACCGAGATGAAAATGCAGGAATTTTGTCAGTAATTCATCTGTGAATTTAGTTCTGGGTTTGAGCATTTTTGGCTGTATTCAGGGGCCGTGCTTACTGCAGTCAAGCAAGCTGCTAATCTGTTTTGCTGTGGTGCAGCACTTCCTACCTGCACACACACACTGAGGGTAATGATTGAGCAGTAGTTCGACCAATGGTTGTGCGAAAGGCACATAAATAATCAACCAATTGTGCCTTGCAAGAAGGCGGGACATAAAGAGAAGGGTCAATGCAAGATAAATGTGAACATATATAATGTATAAAACCTGGTATGGTTAACCCTACAAATTAAGCAAATTTATGGATATATGAAGTTTTCCTCTAGTATTTTGTCTTAAATTCAAATTGTGTGATTCAGTCTGAACCCATCATTAAAAGTAAGGATCCAATGTTCATGTGAACAAAATATCTGGTGCATCTGAAAGTAGCAGGACCATTTTTTTCTACTCTCTGACACAGTTCTTGTGATTATGACAAGTCAGCACTGGTCCAGAAAAACATTTGATTTATTGTCCGTTTCCACTCACCATGGAAAGTAACAACAATTATGAAAAGTGATTTTTTTGTCAGTCACGATTTCTTCATGTCCCATCACAAACATCCTACCTGTGTTATCCAGGAAGAATTTGAGGGAGCATTCTATGCAGTTGAAAAATCCATCTGTGACCATGTCATCAATGTAGTCCACATAGGTCTTCCATTCCTCAGAGGATGGCTCAGCCTTGAACAGCTCCAGGTTGCTCTGAGACATAATTTAAAGTGAGTCACTATCAAGCATTATCTTCATTAAATTCCAGGTCACTACTGAAATTTCAACATAACATAATTTATAAACAATGATTAAATATAAATGAATGTTGTAGTCAATTAATTTGCACAACCACCAGGATCTTTTCTTGACAACCTTAAGCAAGAAGTGGATCTTCTCTCCTGAGGACTGTATCAAGCTGTAAATCCTTTCTAGCCTCTGTGCCCTGTCCTCAAGACACAGCAGTGCATCTTTTTTGCCTTCTTTCCTGTCAAATATTGGACTGGCCCAGGACTTCATGCATCTCTGGATCTCCTCGACATTGTCTTTGGCCCTCTGCGGTCGGCTCTCCAAGTCACACACAGAGTCACGTAGCTCCTGGATATACTGCCAAACACCTAAAAGCACAAGAATAAGAGACGTGTGGTCCAGAGCAGGAAAAGATAAAGGAAATAATGTGTGAAAATTAGAAATTTATTAGCTAAAGTGAAATATGCAATATATTATATACAGGCAAAACTAAATATTGTATACTTCATGCAAGACAAGTCAAATCATGAAGAAATGCAGGAAGACTGGGACTGTGAAAGTCTGAAACATGGCTGTGGTTCTACATGCAAATCAAATATGTGAGATGACTGAGATAAAACAAATGGAACTGCAATTGTGGGATTTCCCAACAAATGTACACTGCAGTTATTCCATTACTGCCCCAACCTTGACTGTTCCAGTTGACGCTCTCTTCCCCCTTTTTAAGCTCGGTGTCAATGTCAATGAGCTCGCCCTGAATCAGAGAATGCTCTACATCCAATACAGAGAGCAACACCTTGAGCAAGATGGCATGGAAGAGAAGAGAGAAAAAAGAGAAAAACAGATAATTTGCATTGAAAATAACAAATTAAACTTTTCTGACACTACCAGTTCACACAAACGCTGAGGGACCCGGTTTCATCTTCATTTCTTTCATGTTCCACATTTCATCAGCTTAATTAATACTTGAACTTTTTGCTGCCTGAAACTATTCAAGTATTTGTACTCTATGGGAACTAACTATTACATCTGTGACATCTGATATGTTGTTCTATGCTGCAGTGGGGAAACTGGCATTTTTACTTCATTAATTAGAACTGCAATAAAATGATATGTACATTACTGTTAAGCTCAAAAACATTTACAATATATACTTCTGACTATGGCTGCAATATGTCTGCAATTTAACTAATTTGTGTCACTACTTCTGAAGAGTCTCTTAAAAAAAAAAATGCACACTGGCTTAGGATTGGTTTTACATAGATCTGTTTTGGGTCAGATGCAAAATTTTGGACATGGCAAGACCTCTAGATGTGAGCCTGGTTTAACACTGACAACTGTCAACAACAAAACCATTGCAATAAATAACAATTCAACTGTGAAATACATAAGAAACACTACTACAGAGAGATAAACAACTCGAACAAGCATTTTTGAAGGTGGTACACAACATTGTAATTCAAGTTCAATACCTTTAAAACTACTGTTGGTGGATTGTAAAAAGTGCTTTTAGCATCATTTACCTTATTGTATCGCCCCGCAGTATGATCCAGATTGGTCACATACTGCCACAGCTGCTCCTTGGTGGTGTAGATCTGCATTATAGTGTCAGGGATGTCTGTCTGTTTCGACTCCAAATACTTCATTTCTCTTAGCACAGAACTCAGCTGCAGATGAAAAGACGAGCAAAGAGAAAAATAGTAGCAGTGAGACACACATTAAGGTTATGAATGGATATATCTATCTCTTTGTATCGGATGACTCCCCTTAGTATTTTCTGCATGAAAATTAATGGAGCCACGAATCTGTGCGCTGATAAACCATTTTACTTTAATGAAACACATGGGTTGTGTCTGTGTGCATACACAGACAAAGGGAGGGAGGATGTATACACTCTCCTCTCCCTGGCTTGAGTTCTAACGCAGGTGGCTTCACTCACTTAGCTAACATGTAATTGACTCATCTTTCTAGTAATTAATGGCTACATTCCACTGCACTCTTCTCAGTGTAATGGTCATGAGAGTCGTTACACCAGCTTTGAGCAGGGTCATCCCCACCTTAAGTTGGCTGTTGTTAGGTCTCAGTAATTTCTAGCAATGAAAGTCATTTAGAGCGGCTTCTTTGTAAGAAGTAAAAACCTGTGGTTTGAAGTTGACTGAGATCAAATGTGTCTCAGGGTCTCTGCTGATTAATGGTAAATTGAGGTTGTACAGGCTATGCTTGCCCGCTGTCTCTGTCCATGTCTCATACAGGCTGGTGGAGTATCTGGCCATAAAAACACAAGAGGAGATCACAATTTAAGAAGAATAAATATGAAAGAATATAATAGTGCTATGGGGGGTAATATGAAGATTAACAACGATAAAGGTCTTTCAGGTCACACACACACACACACACGTGCACACATACACACAAAACAGGAGTCATTCCCTCCTCTCAAAGAGTTTTACGTGGAGGTTTTCCTATTACATGACATCTTAGCTGTTTTTGTATAGGTCCAGAGCAGTGAGGAGAATAGTGGTGTTTTCTTTTTTTCATGTTGATGTTAGTTATCTTACATTTCATATCTTCAACAAGGTGATGTCCTATTATATCACTGTCAAAAATCTCCTCTTCCATTCCCACGCAATACAAAGTCTTAGTATGATGATGTAGTTGATGACTTTGAGATAAGACATAAAATAAAGAAAAAAAAAAGATAGGAAGATACCTGTCCAAAAGTTCCATCATTTCCTCATACTTCTTGATAACCCTGACTCCTTCTGTAGATGCCAGGCACCTAAAGAGAAAATGTAAATCATATCCAATATATTTCCAGGAACTATATTTCCCACACATCTTTTTATGAGGCCTTTAATACAAATCATAGGGTGAGAAAAGGGGGCAGGTGGTTTGAGGGAGAGAGGGAGAGGGAGAAGGAGAATGGGAGAGGGATAGAGAAAAAAACTCACTGGTAGGAAATGTCTCTTAATTTATAGAAGTATCCCTGGATCCGCCCCTGTAGCTCCTTGGCCCACCGCAGTCCTCCAGCTACAGGTGGCATATTCTTATTCACTGGAGAGGAACCAAGGGAGGTACATTTTTATGGATACAAACCACAAACTAAGGCAATAAAAGAAGTGGTGCCCTGCAATATGTCTTTTACAGATGTACATAAACAATGTCCCATCACCTTTGACACCTTTGAAATCAACTTAAATCTTATTTGAATGTTGTTTATAGGCAATGGCAGAAAATCGAAAAGACTGACCAAAACACAACACATCCAGCATCAAAACCGGCTAATATTTCCTGTATCACTCTGTATTATTTAAAGATGAAACGTAGTGCAGGACTTCACTGGTCATTTCAAGTTCAATTTGTTCCCAACTTTGTCTTTTCAATGTGTGATTGAGTAAATACATTTCTGACATTTTGTGTAAAACATGAAATGTTACAAATCTTACCTTGTGGACTCTGAATATGTACATCATACAGGATTTTACTGCAGTCTAGCTCCTTGTCAAATGTGGAGACAAGGGAATGATATCCATCCAGCGCATCTGCAGCTACTAATGGACGCTCCAACAAGCTACCAAACATATCCAAAAGCTGTAGGCATCAGATCAGTGGATTAAATACTCAAATTAAGGGTGTTTCACAGTATATGTGACACAGACAGAGAGAGGGAAATAGACAAATATATAGAGACAGGTTGCGGTCCCAGACCTTGAAGGTATTCTCTAGTCCTGAGGCACGACAGAAGATGGCTCCCAGTCGTCGGTCAATGTCATCTACCTTCAAGTTGTACTCTCTCACATCGTCTTCAAACTCCTACAGGGGAAATAGCTTAGCTAAACTAACTGGCAAAACAAAATACAGAAGGACAGTCCAACATAACCTACAGTATTAATCGTCATATCTCATACACTTTAAGTGATCCAGGGGAATGACTGCTTGGACCCAATGAGCAAAATAAATTGCCTTTGTTGCGGATGCCCCAGTGGCTCACCTGGTAGAGCGCATTCCACATAGCGCAGCAGCACAGGTTTGATTCTGAGATGTGCCCTTTGCTGCTTTGCATTACATCCCCCCTCTCTCTCTCTATGCCCTGTTTTTCCTATCTGTTTCTCTACCATAACTATTACAATAAAGCTGAAAAGCCAAAAAAAGGAAAATTTGACTCTGAAAGATGATCAACCTAATAACAACCTCTTTGTGCCATTGAGCAGGGGGGCAAAACCCTCTGAACCATGAACTCCATACCCTGTTGCTGAGGTCCAAGCAGTTGTAAGGTTTCTCTGTGTAGAACTTATATATTTCCAAGAACTCTTGGTGAAGTGACTGGACCTGCTGGCTGAGGACTCGGCCTTGGATACCTCCGATCTCCACTTTCTCAAGTTTTAACATGTCCACAGCTGTCAAAAGTATGCCCTGTAAGGAGGGACAAAGGAGAAATGGAAACTAATATAAGAAAAACAAGAAAATCACTTCAAAGAATGTTAAATAAGATGAAGGTTCTACCTGACACTTTGGTTAGAAAATTATTTAAGCACTTCAGTTGAGACAGTGAGAGGTGCTTTATTTTGTGGGATTATAGTATTTTTCAAATGGAACATTTCACTTCATTCAAGAGGTCAGCTGGCTAGTGTGGGAAAACTTTTATTTACCCTTTATCTTATATTGAGTCTAGAAGAAACCTTATCACAGTATTGCTAAATCTACTTTGTTGTTTAATGTTTGATAATCCCACCTTATGACACATTGCCACCATCATATGGGCTGGAGTGAGGGTCCTATTGTCAAACAATCAACGGCATGCATTTTAATGTTTTCTTTTTACAATCCAGAAAGAAGTAATGCTACAGTATTTTTTTTTTTTAATCTTGCTGTAAAGTCCAATCATATGATATTTGATGTGTATAAAGGTGTTTGTTGACTTTCTCTATCGTGATGTTACAATATGTCATATTTTGTGACACAGGTGTCATATTTTGTCACCTCAAGCACAAAGGGGCTTTAGTGTATTACTTGATTAACATACTCACCTCAATAATGTTGACTCTGTTTAAAAATCGGTCGAGGCCACAGAAAACCAACAGCGGGGAAAAGTCCCAAGGCTTCACCAAGCTCCCATTCCTCTGGTATTTTTTTAGATTGACCCTGTATTCATCATAGGAGCTCCTGAAGAGCTGCACAATTTCCATACTTTTCTGCACTTTCAGAAGATTCTCTGAAATCTCTCCTCTGAGAATCTCTTCTGGATTTAAATACGTCTGAGCCTATTATGGAAGGGAAGTAAAGAGCCTGTTGGTCTTAGATGCATGACACACGACTATCACTGAACACAGAAACTTAAAAAAAAGACACACCACTAGTACTGACACAGCTCTAACAGATGACCTCTGACAAGTCCTTAACTCAATAACTCAATAGCAATTTAGCACTAATTTGCTAAACAGTACACAATGACAAACTGCTGCTGACCTGTTGTATAAGGAGATTGCAGATTTCCTGCAGGAGAACGATGATTCGTTCTGGCTTGCTGTAGTAGCTAGAGTTAGCCCACACCAGGCACACTGTATGCATCAAAGGTCCGATCTGAACCTTCACTTCAGGGAAATCTGCGTTCTCTATATCCTCAAACAAGCGCTGCAGGGGCCTCATGTGAATGCAGATGTCCTTTGCCTCCTCTAAGGCTGTCAAGTTAATTTGTGATGAATGCGAACAACAAGAACATATGTGTAAAAACAAATGATTACAAAGCACCTACCATAAACAAAAAAGCAGGTCTCATTAAGTATACTATTGTAATACATCATTTGTGTATTTACCTGCAGTGACATCCTGTTGCATCTTACTAAAAGCAGGGTAATAGCTGCTTTCTATAGCATCCAACACCATTGCCATCTTTTTCACCTTAGAGGAATTCAACTGACTATTAATGGACTTCAGGTCGGCATATCTTCAGGGCAGAAAAACACAAAAAAGTATTGAAATGATTAATGGGGCAAGTTGATCAAGTTTCCTGGAACTACAAAATGAGGTTTTGCTGCTTTTTTCTGTTTAATTTCAATGTAAATAAATTCCTTTTGGCAATTATCTAATATTGTTTAGGCAAACCAAGCAAGTTGAAGATGACACACTGGAGTTCTGGAACTTTCTACTGAACCTTTGTCACTTTTTCTAAGCAAATAAAGAGTATATTGATCAATCAAAATTAATTTGTTACACAAAGTTATAATGCAAATAGTTTATTGTTTATTGCTGTTTACAAAAGTCAAGAAGAAGACATTAAAAACACAAAAGTGAAACATTAATTGTGCAGGAGAAGAAAAAGGCCCAAAAAAAACTTAACAAGCTCTCTCCCGTGGTGTCGTCTAAGATATATAACGAACAAAACATACACATATCGGTTAATTGTAGTCAAAGTAAACTGTCAGGATAATAAAAAAGAACGGTTAAAAATATAATATACCAAATAACTGCACTGGATTCCATCAAATAAGCACAACAAGGAAACAACCTGCACGAGGGGCTCCAAATCACATATTAAATACGATAGCACAGGTGTCCTAAATCTGAAATAATAAATAGCACCAAAAAGAAGGGCCTATTTTTCAAATAAGAACCACATTGATAAACTATTTTAATCAGTTCCAAATGGTTTGTCTGTACTAATATCAGTGCTAACCTGTTG
This sequence comes from Brotula barbata, assembly GCA_900303265.1. Lineage (NCBI taxonomy): Eukaryota > Metazoa > Chordata > Actinopteri > Ophidiiformes > Ophidiidae > Brotula > Brotula barbata. The sequence continues at coordinate 212,753 of OMNV01009054.1, forward strand.
TTCCAGAAGAGCAGCTCTGTATGAGGTGTGGGATTTTTGGCTTCCAGCAGAGCCTGAGAAGAGTCATTCTTCAGGACTGCATAGATCTGCTGGCTCCACTCAATCACAACCGACTCAACAGAGTGAATGACGCTCTTATCCAACACTTCCTGTCTATAACAGTTCAGTATGAATAAGTAAATACGTTTTATAATAAATTATGCATCATCAGTTTTAGTGTAAGGCACGGGTTTATCTACCGTTTGTTTTCCAGAGTATCGTGCTCCACTCTTTCTAATCCTTCAGGAAGAGGAAGCATGGTTTTGCCTTTGACTTGGCCTGAGACTACACATACGCTGGTCCTGAGGCAGCTGACATGCCGCCCAGTGTCTGCAGAAATCATCTTTGGCCAGTCGGTTTGGTTACTACTGTTGGACAGCAGTGGCACCACTACCTAGAGGAGTGTAAATACATAAGAATATTTTGCTCAAAATATAAAATTTACAGCAAAAGCCACAACAGCCACAGTTCTAGTGGATACAATACCTTTAGAGATGGGTGAAACTCTTTTGAACATCTTGACAATTGTGAGTTTCAAGACTGATGCTGTGTTTTTTCTGTGAGCTCAAATTTGTGTGATTCATTTCCCCTCAGAAATGTAGGATTTAAGAAAAATGGGCACTCAGGGAGCGCATATCTCCACCAAAGCCTAACAGAACCCCTATTTAATATTCCAGAAGACAAATCTAGACACATCTAGGTGTACCTTAATTGGTGGATTACAGTAACTTCCCCCAAAAATATATTTGTTCCCAGGTAACAATTAAAGACGAATACAAGTAACAATAAACAATGGTACCTTTTTCTTCTTCTGTATATGTGATAGAGTGAAATGTGCCTTTGTTGAACCTCCATGCGGGTTGATTTCTTAACCCCAAGTCTCCAAATATATCAGGTATCAGGAGATATCAGTTATGATCCAATATATTTCTCACCAAGGTCCTTTGCATCAACAAAATTGTGCCAATCCTACTGAAATTTGTGGAACACTGAACTTTATTTTGCCCAAGACATTTGGATTTCACAGCAAGGGAGAAGATAGCGTTTTCTTGTTTGAAGGTTATGTGTTTGCTGTGTTTTTAACATGAGATTCAAAATGTCATGTAATGGTTACCGTCACGGCCCTTTCAAAACAGATATTTAGAAATTACGAGTTTTATATGACTTTTCTAAATGGTGTAGCCTATTCAGTTGCTAACACCCATTAAGTGTGAGTGTTTGCCTTACAGTTGACTATAATACACCATTTAACAGTGTTTGAGGGGTTACGAAGTGTGTTCTGCTCTTCTTCTTACCTCCTCCACCAGAGCTGAAGAGTGGTCAAACGGTGTCTGAGCCAAGTCACCGTAAATTAAGTTATTTGTCATGGCGCCGGCCGTCAGGGCTGTTTTACTTCGTTTCACAAAGTAGACCGCTTTGTTTTTTGAGACTTTGGTGAAGTCCGCAGCGACCCGGAGTCCAGAGGAGTTCTGGTACAACACCAGAGTCCTCAACTCGGCTTTGTCCAAAAACTCCCGAAGGACTTCTTCGCTGTCCTCTCTGGAGACACATTTCTGCCAGTGGTCCTGTTTTAGTTTGAGACTTTTTAACACGAAGTCCTCTATGAAGTCTCTTCTCTTGTCCTCCATGTTCGCCGTCCTGCTCTGATTGTTGAACTCGTCCACGGTAACGCAGTGTTTGCGTTGCTCTGGAGACGCGTGGCAGCACGAGCGCACCTCAGCCTTGTTAGATTGTAGCTAATGCGGAAGAAAAGTCCCCAATACCGGCAGCTTCCATCTTTGTACCCGACTAATGACTGGATCACTATTATTATCCAATTACAAGTATACGTATCTTGCACGATCCAAATCCAGTAATTAAACGGGTTCAAATGTCATTTGCAGGCCATACAGTCAAAAGGGGCTAAATCTGATTGATTTTAATATTTCAAAATCTCATCTTTATTTTCAAAATTAAATCAAAAAAGAAAGAAAAAGCATTATTTTCTTTTAAATTGCAATTTCTATGTAGATAAATACCCATTAAGTTGTCAAACTTGCATAAACAATCACTCTGGCCCATAAACCAATATTTTCACCTCAGAGATGTGAGAAAATGGGATACATAAAAAAGAAAGGTAAAAAAACGACCTAATATATAATGTTGCTCACCCTTGTAATTTTTATCTTTTCTCTACATTCCCAGACCTGAAAAATACATTTTCCAAATATAATTCCATGACTTTTCCAGTGTTTTCATGATCGTACAAACCCAGCTCCAAGAGGAGTGATATGAATTGAACAAGCTCACTTAATCCCTTAATGTTTCTGGTCTTTTGACCCTGTTGAAATTTGGCATGTGGACAGACACCACTTGTTCTTGAGTACTACCACAATATAATAAAATCTCAGTGTTCAGTGTAAGATTGACATATGTGTTATTCATTCCTTCTTTGCTGTTTTCATGAAAGGCCATTACTCAGTTTATGTATCAATCTGGAAATCATTAAAATGAGAATTTGTATAGACAGGTTCAATGTTTGTGTTACAAAAGACACAATTCAGATTGATCCAAATATTATATTTGTTAATCCTCAATACAGTGTAGAGCACAGAGCTGAACTCAGTCAATCTGCACAGTGTTTTCTCGGTCAGATCAGCTAGCACAGCTTCCAGCAATTCCAGCAAAATCAAAAACAGGGGAGCTTCAGCTTCTCTCACTGAAGTCAATATGAACATTCTGGAATCATTGAGCGTATGTACAAAGCTGACAAAATAGATGTTAAAAAATAAATTTCTCAAAACATCAACAATCACAAGGACAGAAACCCTGAAGGGAAAGAAGATGTACAGTAGACAACAGCACATTAACATTGATGTTAATGTTTCCAGTGAGAAAACCAGGAAACCTTTGACAAATCATTGTTAAGTGTGATGCTGATAGTTTGTATTTTCAGAGGGAATTGTAGCTAAAATCAGATGCAGATAGTTTTCCTGTGTAATTGTTCACTGGCAGATACTGACTGACTAAAAAGGATATTTCTTGACAGCTGCTGATTACATTAAGATTCTAGATTTTAATTCATGTCTTAAAATCTGACAATAATTTATTGTTTTCCCTCATACCCCCCCATGTCCTATTATTAATCATGTCAAATGATACATTACAGCGTTACAACATTTTTCATATATTACCATTCAGAATTCCAGTCATTGTTAAAACCACCATTAAAAAGTGGTAAAACCCAAAATTAAAACAAATAAAATTATTGAAATAACACTGTTTAACAGGAGTTTAAAAGTTCTACATGAGCCAAACATTGTGAGTCTTTCATACACACAGTGTTTACACTGAAGAACTAGAATCAAAGACCAGAGAGACAGCGAAAAGCGGACTCACTGCCTACTAGATAGGAGTACATAGGAGTGGGAGTTGAAGCATGGAGTTGCTGTTATGGTTGATGTTCTCTATAAGTTGCTGAACAGTTCGTTCCTCTTTCTCCAGTCCATGGGTGGGGCTTTTTTGCCAACTTTCTTTTGATGGGCTCTCTCCTTTGCCTGGGCCAAAGACAGGCCCAGTGCCAGACCACCAGGCCCCGGGGTCGCATCTGGCATTCTTTCGTCCTACACGGACACAAACACGTGCGCACACACACACACACACACACACACACACACTCAAAATCTTATTGAACATGATGTGTTTTCCTGGTCTAAAGGGATGAATTAAAGCTGAGAGTGACTTGCTTCACATGATCATCATTTTCATCTTGTTGATGTTCAGTATTGCTCAGCCCTTGTGTGTGAGTGAACATGTCAAGTCCCATGGTCAACATTCCTTAGTTCCAAGTTATTGTCAGTGGAAAAGCATTTGGATGAAGCGTATACTACTCACTCATGTTTTTAGAGAAATTCCACTGAGGTCAAATTTGAGCATTTAGAAACTGCGAAACTTTGAGATTAATCTTGATTGACTACACAAATCATCTGATTAATGCTTATAGAAACAATTTTAACACCATTTAAAAATAAGTAATTTTACATTAATACTTTACATTTTGTTGCTACTCCCTACTCCACTCTAATAACAAACCTCAAATAAAGCAAAAAGCTAAGAGTCTCTTTCATTTAAACTGTAATATGCTATTGCAAACAGCTAACAACTTTGTCGATGTCCACATATTTATGTACCAGTAACAGTTTTGTAGGATATTGCTCCTTTCAGAAAATGATCTGAAAAAACACACACACATGCACACATGACATGTACCTGTGCTGGGCTACTGGTGCTTGCTGTTGGCAGTGAAGTGTTGGAGGAGGCACTAGAATTTGAAGAGCTCACTGACACTTTAGGCTCCACCTTCTCAGCCTTCACATCCACCTGCAACACACACACACGAGCACGAACACACACAATTGACATTGTATGAACTTGACATTCTGCATTCTGTTGTCCACCAGGGGGCAGAAGGTACAGCCTCTGTCTAACTGACTCAGCGTTTGTTCAAATCACTCACTTATTATATCTAAACCACAATGTCAGCACTGATCTTAATGCAGAATGCAAACATTTTGAAATAACAACATGCAGTCTATCAAAAGAACGTGATTGTCTCAACATTCACAGTATATTTACACAGTGTGACTGGTTTCAGGCAGATATCCTGTTGGTGTTTAATTCTTCAGCAGTTCCTGTTCTAAAGATATACTGAATTAAATGCTACAATCCAGCGCAGTTCTGCAAACAGCAAGGCCATTTGATTAACAAAGTTGACTAGTTTTTTTTTTTTTTTTAGTTTAGTGTGAATTAAAAACCTCTGAGCACATTGTGTGATTAAGGACGTCTACCTCAACCAGGAGTAACAGATTTTGTCTGACATCTTCTGGCTGTGGTTGGTACTCTCCATCTTCCCAATTGATATGCTTAAGGAGGCTCTTCATTCATGGAAATTACACAGCCTACCACTAATCTCATCTAACTTCATTTACACATTTGTAGAAGCTATAATACTAAGTTTTACAACACACAATTATTGAATGTGGCATAATGATAATAAAGAAGTTATTCTAACTATATTGTTTTATCTTGTGTCTTAACTAACCACACGCTAACAGACACACACTGGGAAACACAGGCTGATTTGGGAAACAGCCAGGATATGACGTGAGGCTTTTATACACAGAAATGGATATGATATCTCCTCAGAATGTTGTGCCTGACCTGATTTCACCAGCAAGTAATTTCAACCACAGACAAGTTTTTTTAAGCGTCTCCAATTCTGTGTAATCTGTTTATGTGGCCTGGCTAAACTAAGAGTGTGTAAAGCCAGTGTAAACACAAATCACCACATTGAGGGGTCCTTATGAATGCTTATGCACAAAACGCAGCAGTGTTATGTAACTGTGAGTGAATGAATGACTGCTTTTGCTGCAGCAATGAAGCTAATGCGTCTGAACAACATGACAAGATTGAAAGCTACATCCCATGATCCTCCAGGACAGACGCAGACAGAGAATGATGAAGAGAGAGAGAGACAGAGGAAGTGAGTGGAGAGAGAGGAAGAGAGAGCGAGAGAGGTACAGTCCTGTTGCCATGGTGAGGGGTCAACCACAATGTCAGTAAGAAGGCTGATCCACTTTTCCCATGTTGTCACTACCATTTAGTGTTACAGGCGTATGTGTGTGTGTGTGTTTTGCTGCTCCTTCCTAGAAACAAGTGTTTACTTTTGATAAACTGGCCCTCCTTTGTGGCTGTGCCTGTGTTATAGTCAGCCATTATTGACCCTTTACTAAACACTAAAAGCTATCACTCAGCCATTGATTGTTTTATTATGATGAAACATGTTTGCACAATATAATAAAATCAGGTACTCTCTGATTATGATCAGTTTGCATATAGGGGAATTGTGTTGACCTAAGATTTACTAGTAAACATTGTACTCTTTACCTGATTCTCACTGACCCGATTCTTATGGATTCTACTGCAGAACATTGAGCAAAATCCATACAAAAGCCGCTCTATTATCATGTTATATGGATTATATTTTAGTGATCAACAACACCGTTTTGAAGATTTTCTACTTGAAAAGAGAGAAATCCTGAATTGAAGGACCTTGTGTTGTTCTGGTCAGGAAAAGATTTGGCTGCATGCAAGCTTCGAGACAAAGTGTGTGTGTGTTTTTCACTATTACAGGCTTTTCACAGCATAATGTCAGCAGGTAGAGACCAGACAGAACATGCAACACTATCCAGAACTCCTAATCTGCTGCCAGGAATGTCCCAAGAGGATCAGGAGGGATTTTCCAGGCCACTATCTGCTACATTGCCCCCCCTCCACCCCCTTCTCCCACACACACACACCCTCACCTCCTCCACATCTGATGATCTGTCAGAAATTGGCTCAGGAAGAGGACCTTGAAGGGAAAAAAGACATAACAGCCTAAATTCAGTTATCAATATTCACAGTAATGCATGTTTATGATCACGGCTACACACACACACACAGGTATTTTTGCTAGTATGGAAAATGTGCAAGTCAGCTTTCTGTATGTATATCTATATCTATAGAATATAGATATATTCTGTACTTTCATACTCAGCTAATATATTACGGCTGTCAAAGTTAAAACATTAAGGTGATAAACTTTGTCAGCCCCTGCTTCATTTGAATATTTTTTTTAATATAGTAAAGAAAAGTAATAATTTTACAGGATGATATACTAAGGATGGCTCTCTGTTACAGTGCACAGTGTTACATTAGTGTTATCAGTGAATGTGAATGAATTCCAATGGCTGTTAAATAGGCATGCAGGAGCACCAACAGGGGGCGATGGAGTGCCAACAGTGCCCCTACAGGTTGCAGGTGAATTATGGAGAAAGGGAAAAGACTTTTAAATGGGAGATCTCAGTCTTTGCCAGATAGATCCCTCAAAAAAAGCAAAGTTATCTTTATAGTTACTACCATGGCCCCTGCATACCATCCTCGGGAGGCTTTAGCAGCCAAGCCTGCTGCTAAACTCCCACACAAGGGGAGATGATTAGTGCAACCAGAATCCAGAACGCTGACAGCTCCCCGGGTGAGTAAATTTCTGAAATACCAATAACTTTTTATTTTGTTGAAATATGCTGCAAATATGCTGCAAGGAGATACGTGTAGGGAAAGACAAAGGAAATTCTTTGGTGGAAATTTTGAAAGTCACATGATACTGTGTGGTGTTTATGTATTCATCTCAAAATATCTACATCTACAAAAATACAACACAGCACAGAGTTTGTTTACATTCTGTTTTTCCAACCCATATCTGACATAATCTGGATCAATCTGCTTTATCTATTACTCTAATATGTTTATATCAAAAATCTTATTTTCAGGTCAAAAAGGTCATCTGTCTGTCCCCTGATACTTAAGTGTAGTTTGGTTAAGTCGTGATCCATCACACAAAAGCAAGTCTACATCTTATCTCACTGGTCCATGGTATAATACAGAACTAAGGCAGACTGGGTGTGGTAAAACACAGATAGGGACAGTGTGTTTGTATCCTACCTTTGAGATGTTTCTCAGTGGGCACGACGCGGCATCTCATGAAGAAGTCCTCGGTCTCTGAGTCCACTACCAACAGTCTGGTCTCATCTCCTCCAGCCTTGATGGCAGCCACAACCTCAGCATGTTGCATGCTGCTCACTGACATGCCATTAACCTGTGGGTGAAAAGAAGAAAGGGAGAAAAAAGAATAGGTGTTGAAAATAGGACATGGTCTGGAGTTTTCATTTGTATTTGTATTTGTGCAGTGGTGTAAAGTTAATCATCTTTGAATATATGAAAGTGAAGTTAGTGAAGTTTTCAATGAATTTAAATGAATTCTGGTGGCTGTTAAATAGAGCGGGAGCACCAACAGCGGGGGATGAAGCACCAACAGTGCCCCTACTTCCTCTTTACTGCTTCTCTTATTTCATGACACTAATGCAGAGGTCCACACTGTAAGGCGTCTTTTACACTTCATTTTTGTAAAGTTTGATCTTCACAGTTGCTCACTCACTAAGTGCTATAAAACTGTAATAGCATTGAGAAACATTTATAAATAACAAAGACATACATACAGCTCAGTAAAAATCCTACGTGTCAAGAAAATTGTGTGTGTGTGTGTTTATGGACAATAGACTGATGCTGATCTTTGTTATTGTTTCTATGTTTGGTGCAGCCATCCGTGGCCTTAGGTGACACAGTAAGTACGACAGTCTGATGTCCATTGTTTATATTGCTGGATCTCTGCTATTATCATCAATAAAAATATTACAATGTGTATGTTGTAACCAATGAGAGTGAGGCTGCTTTAACATGACATAGCAGCGCTGTGGAGGGGGACATGGCTCACTTGGTTAGCTAATACAACACTGAACTTACATAGCAAAATACTGTATGTCATCAACAATGACATACAGTATAATAACAATGAAATGGCCAACACAGCTCACTGCTTATCACAAGAAAGCAGCCGGGGTTAATGAATGAGGGAGAAGGATCGCAAGAGTGAACCAATGGGTGAATTGATTAGTGAGTGAGTGAGTGAGTAAGACAGAAAGAAGGCAAATCTGTGAGCAATTAGGGTGAAAAAAGACAGCAAGTAATTAAGTGCCGGACCCTGTGACTTTGACAATGTACAAACTGTATCCCAGTCATTGTGTGTGTGTCTGTGTGTGCGTGTCTGTGCACCTCGATGATCTTGTCCTGGGGCCTCAGGTCTGCTCTCTGTGCTGGGGAGTCTTCATCCACGGCTCTGATGTACTGTCCCGGTTTGTTCTTCTCACTGTGCAGGTTGAAACCGTAGCCTTTTGCTCCTTTCGCCATGTGGCACAGACGAGGTCGTAGCCCACCTTTCTCCTCCTGCACAATAGAAAGGAGCATTTGTTATTTTAAGTGATAAGATAAAACTTAAACCAATTGTGGGAAATTTTGGTGTAAGAGCAGAAAAAAATGTAGACAATGAAAAATAGATGATTTATTTTTCTACACAATTACCGTCTTATCTATCTTTTTTTACATCTTTCATTCCTGCTGATCAGCCAGAGTACTTGCAGGAAAAAGAGCAGGATCTGGGAGGGGGGACTATGTGAACACCCCTCCAAGAGAATCCTAACCTGAGGTGAAAAAAGGCATGTGGTGACATCCAGCAGCAGGGAAATGTCACGGAAATTTCAAATTCATTTACATTTATCCAGCTTGAAAGTCATGTCCCTCATTTAAGTCTGGATATTTGAGGAATTGTCCAGTCTGGTAATGAACCTGTAGTGGAAAATGTATATTTAATGGCCTTTGGTGGGAGCAATAAATGATAACAAAAATAAATTGCTGCTGCTGTTAATGCATCGGAGCTTTAACGCTTAATTTTTTATACCGTTTTTAAAACTATTTTTGAGGAAACCAGTTTCAGCAGTATTGCACAATAGGGCGGTGCGGATCTGGATGATGGCCTCAATTTCTTAAAATTTAGGACATGGTGTGTTTTCTCACATAACAGCAGCATTTCAGCAAGTCTGTGCGCCTCTCCTCTGCGCTCTGAGGCTTTGAAACACAGTCAGTCATGCATGAAGGGAGCCGCTGTCAATACAGGATATCACCATGACACTATCAGTTTTAAATAAATAAATCAAAAATTAAGGAATCAAATAATGTTTTGTCTAGTAAATAGGAACTTTCAGCTGCTTACTTTAAGTTTAAAATATCTTGAATACATGCGTACTTATACGGAGACATGTACATATATGGTAAACTCTTTTTATCTAACATGTATTACCTGATAACTTGCATCACATGATAACACAACTGTTATCTGAGATGAGGACTTTCTATCATCCAAGTTATCATAGCAGGGTGTCCCAAGTATTTAAACTCGGTGAGATTGTTTTGAAGGTTACTGATACCACTTGGTTCATTAGTGTGGCTGTCGTTCAAGTCGTTGGAGTCAAATTAAGCCAACTGTTAGTGGATGTTGGTGTCCTTGGTGAGTGGCTTGGCTTGTCATTTAGAACTGAAAAAGTCCCTTGGATGAGAGGCTACATGTTTTCCACATGTCCAGTCCCCATCGATTCCACCCTCCTAGGATACATTTCTATCTAACCAGCAGCGTCAGCTATCACCAACCACCTTGTCAATGATTCCCTGCATTTCACCATTTAAGATTAACCAGTGCAACCTCAGCATTTGCTCCAGATAGCCACCACCCACTAAGTTCACACACAGAACAGTTTATGTATTGATTTGGGGTTTATATAAAATCTCAAAGGGTGATGATTGCTGAAACTTCCTGGATGAGACACTTGTGATCCTGAGAGGACTTTGGATGGAATGGCGTGTTTATGACGGTACCCATTAAAGGTGGAAGTTGTTGATAAGGATGGTTTCATAGCCAAGGGGCAAAGTACACACAAAGCACAATAAAGCTGCTTAACAACACTGGCTCAACTTTAAGAGTGGGTAATGGATTTTGCCCCTCCTCCCCCAAATTTGGAATAGCTACTTCTGCATGGTATTGCAGCGCTTGTCTCTGTTGCTATGTGCCATGGACCAACTCCAGATCTTACACCTAGTACTAAAACATATGCTGACAAGGGGAGAACGTGGAAACTACACAGAGTAAGGTGTGGTAGTTGACCCCAGGACTCAAACCCACAACCTTCTTGCTGTGAGGCAACACTGCTAACCACTTAACCACCGTGCTACCCAGAAATAAATCAGGGAAGAGCGTGAACACAGCCCCCCACTACCAGAAATTTTGCAGTCGAGATTCCCATATTTGGGGAATTTTCAAGTGTCAGACAGTCAGAGTGCAGTGGCTGAACCTCGCTCTGGGTGAACCAGCATCATGGTATCTCCCCTTCCAGGTAAGTACAAAGGATGATTCACCCAAGTCCTGCATTTTAGAGCAGCGTCTTGCTGTGAACATGTTGTAATTATTGCTTCATTCGAAAGGATTAGGCTGTGGTCAAATAAAACAGTAAAATCTCTGTAGATCTACATGGCTGGTTGTCATAACAGGTGACGGAGAACATGTGTGTGTTAAAACAACACTGACAAAAGGACGTGGTTTGTTTACTTAGCCTGGTCATTTCAATCAGTCGTTTAAGGTGACTGACTTAACCCTCTGATCCATTTAACTCATGACAGGAAAGAAAAGAAGCTGTCTGTGACACGGGTACAGACACAGATTGCCGCTTCATTCTTTGGCTCTCTTGTTTCTCTGCCAATCTCTGTAAATCAGTCTGAAGAAGACCTTGGGGTGATGTTCCAAAGTGCCAGAGGACACAGACAAGACAGACAAAGTAGATTTTGATCTGAGTAGGACAGAACAAATTTCAAACAAACCAGTGGACTACAAAGAGCTGCCATGAAGCACATAGACATATATTATGGGTTTGTCTCAGCCTCCTTCACCAACTCAGCAGCGCTTGCAGGATCCCTTTTGAGCATGTGCTCAGACAAGACCTAAACCGATCAGGGAAATGTGTTTTGGTATCTCTTCACATCCTCTTCATGCTAAGTTGAGACTTTGGGGAAATGCGCAACAACACTTTGGAGGTTGACACAGAACTGTCAAACTGGTCTGTGTTGAGCCGTGTTGATGTTCTGAGCTTTGAACATAGGTGACTACTTTTGCAAGACATATGTAATGTATGAATGTAACACAATGTCCCAAAATGGAACAGGAAGAAGCCAGCTGACGACTTTATCTCTCAAGAAAACAATGCATGGTCTGGGTCGCAGTTGTAAAAGTATACGTAAAAGTCTAACAACAGACTCAATTTCTCTGTTTATGCACAATTGGTTCTGGTACTGTGTAATATTTTCAAAAGGGCAGGTATTGTGGTTAATACACCACGCTAACTGATAGTTAATGGATGGACCCGGTTAATGGTGACTGACTTGGTTAAGTAGCAGTTCTGTTAGTGTCGCCAGCGTCTATTCCTGTATGCCCTGAATTCTCTGTGCTAAGTCAGATGGCGTAATGCCATACTGTCTGAATGAGATGTCATGATAGCAATCATACATCAGCAGCACTGCCAAACTGCACAAACAGTTGTAACATCAGGTACACCAGACACAAGCGGCGGAATAAGGAACCTGAATGACTTTCAAAATGTGACAACTGCATGTCAGTGGAATGCATATCATGCAGCTTATGACTTTCCCTTTATGTTTTCTGACATTTCATACACAGGAAACCACAGCTCAATAACCGAGCAATGAGCAGCGAGCAGAGTCATGTGTGCGCGTGTATATGTTACACTACAGGGTGAAGTCCAGCAGACTGCCTCTTTAACATGCAGACAGGCATTCACACAATTTATAATACCTGTTGCTGCTATATAGGAACCCTTCCCCCAAAGGACACTGTAAAATATATGACACTAAAGGTGTATCCACACCTATTTCAAGATAAGCTGAAAGCCCCCATCCACATAAAGCTCAGAGGTCAAGCTGACCTGGTAAGTATTCAATGACCTTTTCTCAATGACATGACATGTCATTTCAGCAGGATGTTCAGCTGAATGAAAAAAGATTTAAAAAAAAAACCCATTTCCATTAGGCTTAGCTTGTCTGAACTGCAAGTAAAGATCTTAGGTCATTAATTGCTGTATAATTGCGGCAAAGTACAAACACTAGACTTTAGCATCATGGCTCAGGGCAAAAAAAGAAAATGCTGATCAGTTGACTTATGTTCGACGAAGCATGTCTTGCTGTAAACATTCCCTAAGTTTCCCTGAATATTGAAAGTTAATGGTCAAAAATATTATGTTTTGTTGCCCAGCATGACTTAAAGCCCCATTCACACACTTTCCATATTGAATAATGTTCAACATGAAAAGACACGTAGACAACAGGGAGTTACCCAACCAACTAAAACAAAATGAAACAATGCATGCAATTCTGCACAATTCAGAGAACAAAAGTATATGATGTGACCCACAAATGTTAAAAAGGTATGTAAGGCCTGGATGCTATAAGTAAAACATCTGTTGAATAAGTTATTTTATAATCCTTGTGCATTGTGTAATAAATAAATAAAAAACAGCTGTAAACCAACTTCATGAGGTCACTCATTTTATGAGACGATCCAAAGTCCAGTGGAACTTGCTTTACAGCTGGAAACATTATTTTTTCCACGTTATGCAACAATGTGACATTTATAACTGGGTTTTTTGCCTAAGGAAGTTACCAGTACATTTGCTATCGACACACAAATTGTATGTGTTGCCTCATTATTATCAGTGACAGTCTAAAACACACACACACACAGAAAAGATTTTCAGTATTATAGCAACCAACTACCAGAACAGGATGTGGTTTTCTCACAAAGGCCCCTCCTGCCAGCTAACAGAGAAACCTGTTGGATGTCTGTATGCTAGTTAGATACATGCTTTACACCCTCAAAATCCTCAACCAAAAGATTGAGATGCTACAACTTCAACCTTTTTGGTGCCATTAGGCTACATTTACATTTTGATGTTATTCTCTTTTCAAATAATTATACGCGCAACAATAGGGTGCAAAAATTGTGGACCCTAACCGAAACTGACTTGTTGAAACCTACTTATGCTATTTATTTTCAAAAACGATACTTTGCTTGGCTGTGGGGTGGGAGGGGCAGCGCCATCAGGCATGAGTCAAGTGACAAGCAATTTGAGGCTCCTAAGGTTATCAGTTTAAAAACAATAAAAAATGTCAGCAACTATTTTCATTGTCAAATTGTTGTTTGAATTTGTGAATTTAAAGAATATTTTGAACTGAAACTGAAACCTTTTGAAACAATGTCTTGAGACGACATAAGAAGCTAGCATGCTGATGCTAACAAATACCTCCAATGTACCAAAACACAAGATTAAGATAACGGCAGTACACAAGCCTATATTTGTCACCATTAAGACAAAAATGTGTAAAAAAACAACACACAAGTGCAAATGAATTCTATTTTATAACTTATAGCTTTTTAAAAATAACTTCTAATGACATTTATGAAAGCTCCACTCATTGAATTGAATGGCCCTCAACTGTTTTATGTGGCCAGAAAAATGCTGTTTTAAAACACACGATTTTGGTCTAATGTGTGAAAGAAACTTTATCCTGTTGTTGCTCTATCCAATTCAGATGACCGCGATTTTCTTTTCACATAAAAGTATTAAAAGCTTGAATAGGTGGTTTAGTTCCTTCCCCCACACCTCAAAATAACAGCACCTGCATCTTCCACTCTCAAAAGGTGATCTCGACCTTCCTGACATCCAAAAATATCATCTAAGTTCCCACCTATAGTTCATAGCTGACTGTGTGCTTCACAACCCAACTACTTGTCAAAATTTCCTTTATATAACTCACTTTTACTCCAAAAAAAACCCCTCAAATCTCTTGTAATCTCCTGCAATAAAAAAAAATCCTGTTACAATTAAATTGTTGAAACATGACGGCCTATTGGATGTCTGGAGGCTAACCTTGGATTGACTTCCATTTTATTCTAGTCTTGGTTAACCAGAACGCTGTCTGAGAAATATCATTTTCAAAAACATTTATACACACACGCACACATGTATACACTGTTTATATCATCTGTGTTATTAGCATGTCTGTACTTAACCTCAAGGGGAATATTCTGGAAAATGAATGGACTGCTACATGTTTGTTTGGTGCATCTAAAAATGAAGTTAGTATATGGCTAAATGTGCCTAGAAGGGGTGCAAGAAAAAATCCATGAGCCAAAGCCACACCACAACAAAATGGCCTGGCAACACCATAGACTAAAGCAATTTAGGCCACACTGTGTAACAAAGGGATATTGATTTATAGCTTCTATGACTCTTGATCTTGAAGTGCCAGATCAAGGCTTATGTGAGTGATAAGAGATATTACGAAACTCTTGGAATGATGAACTGCCTCAAGGCCTTAATGTCCCAACTGAGCCTGAGGTACAAAGTCTTAAGCTCTCTGTGGAACTGCCTACACAGCATGAACGTGTGCACGTGAAAGTGTGCATGTTATGCCAGGGTCTAAGAGTCAATATCAAATGTAAAAGATCAATTTTATGCCAAGTCGGTGATGTTTATATTTCTCAGAAATTGAGACAAAAAGTAGCCTTGAACTCACGTTACAGGAGGAAATATGAAGATGTCTCCTTAACTTTGGGAAAGGACTGAATTCCTGTCTCAACACATTTAAAATTCTGTTATTTGGCAGAGAATAAATTGCTATTTAATCCTCTCCGGTCAGCCCCCTCCCACACACACATACACTAATTTCAATTCGGCCTGGTTGACTGTGTGTATTAAATGGGGGTGTAGGTATTTCAGGGTCTCCTTGTTGAGGCGTGAGAGCCCGCTCTCCTTGCAGAAAAGCCTTTCTCCAATGCAAACACTGTGGACAAAGCCTCATTTTGCTGCAGGAATCTCTATGGAGACCAATACGCAGCCCTGTGTGTAGTGGAGGACTGAGTCACTGGAGGCCAGGATGTTGCCATAATACTGTACGATGCTCACTCAGATCATGCTGGTATCTACATCAAAAACAATATCTGTGGGGTCCAAGAATTTCACTGCGAATGTTTTCTTTGGCATAATTTATTCACATATTTGGGTTTTTACACTTGACTGTAATGCCAAGTCTGGCTAAAAATAATCACATGAAAGGAACTATTGTGTAAAGTGCGACAGCCGTTGGGCTACTTTCACGTCATCATCAGCCAGCTCATTCAAATGTATCCCTCTCGGAGGTGAGTATCAGAGGCCAGTATCAGAGGCCAGTATCAGGCCGTCAGCGAAGCTCTGCCAAGTCTGCCATCAGCGAGGAGCATAGCAGGGGGGGGTACAGCATCCCCACCAGCCAAAAAAGGCTTTTCACTTACTACAGGTCAGATCACAAGTGAAGGCATAACAATAATGTTAGTGGAAAAGGCCAAGAGAGGGGTTGGCACGTCTCGGGACTACGATGCCCACATGGAGGACATAGACAACATGTTTGACTGGATAGAAAAGACATTAATTCTCTGCAGCAGACCTTCTTAGATAGTATTGAGTCAGATACTGAGTTACCCTTTTCCATGAGCACAGTACCAATCATTTTGGTACTTTTTTGAGACAAAAAAACCCATAACATTTGGTTTTCCATTGGCCAAGTGTGCCAATTCAGTTTTAGCTCCAGTTTTATTTTTGTCCTTGCTCTACATGTGTAGCTCACGTGAAACAACAGGACTTGGGGTAGGAGTGGTTATCGCTGATCGGTTACAAACTTGTGAAGACCAAGGCCGAACGAGCAAACGAGGGGCAGGTTCTGGCGCAAGAACAAAATTCAACAGGCGGTCAAAGTAATGAGAAGAAATGAGAGGGAGCACAGAGGGACACTGCTCCATCGAAGGCTTCAGAATACTTCCACAGCACCACACAGCACCACGTTGTGGTTGCAAATGTTTCCGTGTGTCATGATGGTGAAGTATGTCACAGCCTCGAGGGAAAAAGGCAATAAGTAAAATGTCTGGTGCCATAAAAAAGAAACTAGACCATGAAAGATGAAACACTATAATAGCCACGTGGGAGGATTGTGTGGAAAGATCGATTGGTGGTATGATTTGTTTGACAGTGTTCTTGGCCACAGCTCTGTGGTTGCATGATGTCAGTCACATTCTTCTGTCATGACAGGTGCAGCTTCTCTTGAAATCAAGTGAAACACAGCTAGAACTAAAAGTGGATGTTCTCCGTATATTCTACTCCCATGTCTAGTTCTTGCTTCCAATTCTTGTTGGCATTGTGGGCTATAAGGTAAACCAAGGAAATCACTGTATGTTTGACTTCAGTGTGCAGCTCCAGATCCAATTCCCCTTCATTCTAGAGTACACATGCAAACGTTAAGGGTGAATTTGTCCAAATCCATAATTTTTCTGGCTAAATCTACACGTTCCTCTGAATACAATAAAAGAATACATCCAGAAAAACACTATTGCTTTAAAGCACTTAACGACCAACATCAGGCAAAGGTAACTTCGATGCTAATTCCAACATTCCAATATTTCTAAGGCTTGTATAATTACAACAGACGTTTTTTTATTCCACTGTTTAAGCTCATTATCTCAAAATGTCTAGACAGACAGAGCAGGGGCATAAAAACTGACGTTTTGTCTTGCTGACAAATGTCAAAGTGGCAATGCTTCTGGTCTGACAAGCCAAACCTGATAGGTAATTAGGGACGGGAAGCAGAGAGACAGGCATTTATACGACAAAGACTCAGCAAGACTGATTGACAAGTACGCGTAGCAGCACAAAAAAACTTCAGTGAGTCACTTCACCGTCCAAGCTTACGTATCCGGCACTGGTGGGTGGCTGCTTCTTCAAAAATTTTCCACATAACCATTGCAGTGCACTTCGAGCTGATCTCAATAACAGAATATAATCCTAGAACAGCAATCAGTGTATATACCTCTGCAAAGGCCCAATGATCCTCTGATTACGGCAATATCGCACAATAACGCAAACCACTCAAAGCTGTTATTCTCTTTGTTGCATAATGGTGGCAGTCACATCACAGTAACACTCTATTTGACCCCAGTCCTCCAGATCCAGATCATCATCTGGGTCTGCACCATATCACACTCACAGGGGGATAATCTTGGGTTTGCATGCCTGTTTTATTATTTGTTTGTATCTCAGTGTTTCTATTGGACAGTGCTGCCGAGTCAGATTTCTTTTTTTAGAAATGTCAGAAAAAGATCTTTCATTACATCGATTCCAATCAACTAATTTCATATCACGCAGGCAAGTGAGCGAAGATGTCCGTGGAGCGATTTGTACTGAAGGCTTTCTGCAATTGTTGAAATACGTCTGTGGATTCTGATGAGATAGCCAGCCTCGCTTTTATCTGTCTGACTTTCCAGATGCCTTGAAAATTTTCTGTGCAGAGTAAATCTTCATTTACCACTGCATGTAGAAATCCATTCTGTAGAATGTGGAGAAGAAAAAACAGCTTGAACGTCAAAGACCACGTGTATGAGTTTGATGCTGCCTGGCTTGAAGATCGGACATATGTCGACTGACTTTATTCCACCCCTTATGGTGATTTTCTAACTTACTTCCAACTCTGTCTCACCACTAGTCCTATCATGGAACATACGCCATCTGCCCACAGAGTTTCAGATAAAACTAACAAACTGACAGACTAACAATCGACACAGATGAAAACATCACCTCCTTGGTATAAGCCAGATATGATGTGTTTTAGCTGAGTAATCGAATCTGCCCGACTCTCCCTGTATCAGTATGAAATTAGTTAAATTTTTGAAAAGTTGGTCAATTTTGGCCCATGTCAGCATTCAGACTAAGCTGGATGAATCTGGAAATGCTGCAAAATGTTTTCCATCGACACTAGCACAACATTTTAGCAACCCAAAAATGGCAAAAATCCTTAGATTCCTTTCACTGGTATGTGCAGTAAACCTGAAGTGGGAAGAGAACAGGATTACCTAATTAAGTAACAAATAAAGGAACAGTAAAAGTAAAAATACCTCCTCACAGATCTTAAGTGTGTGTTGAATTAGGAGACATGGACTTTAATGCAGTGTAAAGATTTTGGCAAATTACTTTTACTTAACTACTTTTGGCAAAACAATTTAATTTCCTGTTAGAAAAAAGTTCCAAAGTAAACTGAGGTTTTCAGTTCTGCAGACTAGGAGATGGCCATCAGAGTTTGATCTCCATTTATAGTGAAATGTTGATAAAATTAGTTTAGTTTTGTTGTTTTTAATCGTTTTGAGTTCTTATAGTATGAGATAGATTGACTCTATAAGTTGTTTAAATGTGGGTTAAGTTTAAACATTGAGGACCTTTGACAGTCTAACTCATTACATGTATGTGTGTGTAACATAATGGTGTGAAAGGAAAACGACAGTTATGTTTGGTAAAGATGAACGATAAAACGTTTTAAATTGAGATTATACTTTATATGACATTTAATGCGCCTATGACATGACCCATCAAGGTGTTTTAGGGTGATCTTTCCCTGAAGTTCAGCTGTACTCAAAGTGCCCTGATCATATTTGACATCACATTTAGATCTTAATTCATGTAATCATCAAGGTCCTCAAATATAAGGATGCTGCATAATTCTTCCCTATATTTGTTTGGATTTTTGAGTGACCTTCTGTAACAGATGATCGGACAGATTAGTAGTTTGTTTGTTCCGCTCCCTTGTGTCATTTAGGAGGGATTGTGTGTGTGTGTGTGTGTGCGCGTGTGTGTGTGTGTGTGTGTGTGTGTCTAAGTACCTTGGAGCTGACACTCAGCCTGTTGGAGGAATCGTCCCCGTTCTCACGCGGGACCGGGCTGGATCCTCTCCGCGAGCCGCTGCTCTGCTCGTCCCCGCCGTCAGAGTCACTGTCTCCGCCGGGTAAGGGAATCCCCTCCGTGACGAATTCTTTCTGGCACAGCATGTTGTGTTTCTTCAGCAACTCTTGCGTCTCGGCGTCCACGACAATGAGCTCCAAAGCCCCGTGGGTGACTCGTATCCTCGCCACCACCTGTTGATGGCTCTCGCCCTCCACGCTCTCCCCGTTCACGAACACCAGCCGGTCGCCCGCCCGCAGCCCGCTCTCGGCGGCGGGAGTGTCGGCCTCCACGAGCCGGATAAACTGCCCCATCTTGGCTTTTTCTCCGTGGAGGTGGAACCCGTATCCGCTGGGTCCCTTCTCCAGGACGCACAATCTGGGTCGGAGGTTTGACATATTCCGAACTTTTTTTTTTTTTCTTTTCACCAGACTTTAGAACAAGTGGCACCTGTACGCGCACTCTGTGACTTTGCGACACGCTCCACCGCTTCCGCTGAACTGACTCACTCTCCGCGCTCTCTGCCGCTAAAGTTGCGCTAACCTACCACCGCCCGGTTCTGAGATCCTCCCAACCGGTATGTTGTAATCTTCTTTTGCAAATCTCCAGTCCACCACGATCCCGTTCACACTCAGCGGTAACGAATCAAGTTCGCAGAAACACGACACCGGTTACCGGAGTTTCAAAATAAAAGCTGTGACATCTTGGACTGTTTGTAGCAAATAAAGAAATTATCTCACATTCTTTGGTTGAAAGGATGGTGATGATGACATAATTGTTAAAATGTACTTTAACGATAGTCATTATCACTATTCATACTAACACACAGCATTGTCATGTGCAGTGGTTCACGCACTATTTAAACAACAGGAAATTCAAGCGAAGCATCAATTCATAAAAAAACGTGGTAATTTAAAATCAAATTATGTTCAATTGAAATGGATGTACTAAAAATGCTTTTCATTCAGGCTTTTGGCTTTCATGCAATTATATGATATAGTGTTTATTTGTGTGCACTTTTCAGAGTTTGCTGAAAACTAACAAAATGCAACATGTTGGATGATTGAATGAAAACAAATTATATTACTTATGTGTTAAGTTTTATGTATTTACAGTATTTTATGTGCATTAATAAGACTGTTGTTGTTGTGCTCATTTGCCCACATTTTTATGTATAAGAAAAATGTGTGAAACAATTGCTGTTAGTTTCCTCTTAATGTTTCTAATTCTTTTGCTGTAATAATTATGGATTTGGAAGAACAGTTGACAAAGACAGAAAAGCTGTGTGACATATGCAAATAAATGTGTGGTATTTCAAAAAGTAGACAACTTACAACAAGTCTCATTATTCTGAAAAAGATTAGAATTTTTTCAGGATAAGGCCATTTGCAAAGTTATACTTGAGCTCCAGGTTACAAGTATTAGGACAGTCAAACCTATAAGCATTCATTTATTTTGATTATTCAGTTGATTAAATTCAGAATCTGTGGGACATCATGGATAGTTTAAGAAACATTCTCTGAGTGGAAAAGTAGTTTATGTTGATGTATATTCATTTACGTATGCAGGCGTTGTTGATAAGGAGAACGTTTTTATTAATCTACAGATAAATACTTTAATGACCACATTACCACAGGTTACCATATGATCATATGCGACACTATCAGTTAAAATAAAAGTTTAAATGCGTTCTTAAAAATTACGCTTTTATTTTGAAATCAGTACTAATTAAAAATAATTTGTCAATCCATTTTTTTTCGCCTAAAAATCCTCAAAATGTGCGTGCCATGTGATAAAACATGCTCTTTGAGAATAATTAAGTGAATGTCGACAGACAAAAATGTTAATTACAGGTTTGTAAGCAATAATTTCCACATATTGGCTCTCACACTCTCTCTCTCTCTCTCTTATAAGTAAACCCAATGCACAAATAAGGACCAATGAGAGTATCTGTAGAGGAACATTGAACATAATTCTTTGCCAGTTCACAAAGTTGTCAGTGAGGTTGATAATTTTATTCAAAATGTTAACTGATGATAGGTCATATTTGTAGTCATGCAAATACAGACCAGTGTAATTAGTTCTGGAGTCACTGATTCCATACCGATTTGGTACAGGCAAAGAAGTAAACATGCAAATGAGCAAAAACAGAAATTCATAATAGGGGCGAGGGAGCATTAGCTCTTAATCTATCCTATGCAGCAGTTAAAGGGTGCTGGAGTTACATTTTAGTAACAAAATCCTACAATTTTTATATTATGCATCATATGTGCTTGGATGCATTCCTGAGTAATTTCAGAATAAACTGGAGCTGCCTTTCAGTTTTACTGTGTGCAGTCCAAACACATTTGCTTCACAGACTCCAGTTTCCAGCTGTGTCCATGAGCAGAGAGTATGAAAGCAGGAGAAGAATAAACCAGCGTGACTGAGTAACTCAGACTTGACTGGGTCTTGGCCGTTTTCCTGACTTTAAATTTTTTCCATGGCACAGTGATCAGCTGGTAAACCGCAGTTGAAGACTGCTCTGCTGATGCAAAAGCACTGTTAAGATTCTTCAGAAAGCAAAGCTAACTCTTCTCTCAGCTCATAGCAGTGGCGTGTGCACTTTTCGCAATGTCTTCAACTTGAACAACTTTAACACCAGTGTGTTTGTGTCATGCAGAGGTAGGACCAAGTCAGTGTTCAAGTCAAAAGCAAGCATGACGTCTTTGCTCTAAAGTCCCTACTCAAAATAGGTAAATCCAAGTCAAGTCCAGTCACAAATCCTAATCTGCACTGTGTGATTGATGGTGTAATCTATTTACATATAAACAATAGGTGTTAATTGCATTCATTACAGATTAAAACAATAATCCAATGAAAATATGCATCATATTTCAGTGCAATTGCAGTTAAGTGCCGTGGTGGATACAGGCTGTTTCAGTTTTTGTTTTGACTGTGTCGTCTTGTACAACTTAATTGTCTGTCAGGGATGAACGTGGATGAAGACATGCCCGGCCACTGGACGTGAAAACCGCTGCACAATTTTTAATAGTATCATTATCAAGCCAGGGTAGATCTTTTCTTTAAGAGTTCAAGTGAAGGTGGAGTCACAGGTCGTTGATGTCAAACTGAAGTTGCAAGTCTTTTTTTTTTTTTTTTGATAATGTCAAGTTTCAAGTCAGCACATTTGTCAACGCTGTGTCAAAATCATGCAACTTGAGTCCAGGGGGAAAGGAACTATAATGACCATTGGGTGATATTTATAATGCTCACTGAGACAAAAATCCACTTTCAGAAAAATAGAGCAATTTTTCTCATCATACAACTAAATGGCACTTTATATAAGGTTTGTTTATATTTTTTCGTATATATATATATATATATATTAAACACAGTACTGTGCAAAAGTCATGGTCCACCACTATCAAACCTGGAGTAATGGACCTTTTTCCCAGCAGTCTTTCTGACAATAAATACTGTAGTGATTAAAGTAGGACAAACACAAGTGTTAGCAATGACATTAATTAGGGCTCCATTCCATTTAGGTTGAAGAGAGCCTGGTTCAAGAGTAAAGGGAGGTCACACTAAATACTTTTTACGTTTTAGCCTGTAGAAGCTGTTCTTTTCTGATTTTTTCACTGATTTTTAATACTGCATACATATTTCCTGTATTTTCTGGTTGTATTCTACTAAAGAGATAGATAGCATTGATAAAACAACAAATCTAATAGTGGCCGAAGACTTTTGCACGGTACTGTATGTATAGTATGTTCTTAAATAAACTATATATATATATATTGTATATTGTACACTGTAGTGATGAACGACAGTCTAAAAAGGTGTGAACTATCTTGGTATCTGTCAGATCAGCTTGCTTTGGATCACTCCATTCAGTAAATTTGGTTGTTCCTCTTGAATGAATGAGGATGTGATATCTGGGAGCAGCAGTGGTTTAAACTGGCTGGTCCCACTCAGCTGCTCCCACGGTGTCTCTGACAGTCTGCTCAGAAGAAGCTACAGCAGCCTGGCTTCTCCTTCTGTGCTTCAATGAATTCATGAATATGGAATTTGGGTTCGTTGGGATGCTGAATGGCTCTGTGTTTCAGTTCCCTGCAGAACAGAAGCAGATAGTTAAAAAAAACAATGCAGCTACACCACATGTTCTCTATGCGAAGATATAAATCTAGGCACATATGAAAATTAAGAAAAAAATTACGATACAACTTTTATCTGTGCATTCATTGGTCTCAGGCGACCACATGTGTTGGTTTTTGGATTCTGTTTATTTCCTTATCAATTGATTGGTCGATTGATGAGACAGTTCAGTTAGTAACTATTTGAAAGGCATAATCAGAGGCAGCTCAGTGTGCAAACAGCTGTAGTTATGGTGTGTGTAGTGTTACAGAATCAGTGTGCGAACAGTGTAACATACTTGGCCACAGCATTGAAAGCCAACTCTACATTGACCCCCGTCTTTGCGCTGGTCTCCATGAAAGGAACTGAATACTCCTAAGGAGATGAAGAGAGGACAGTGAACAGTGCTGGACACAGTCAATAAAGTGGGTCATGCACTGATTGTTTTATCATACCACAAAGATTCTGATACTCACTCTGGCAAGTCTCTCTCCTTCCTCTCTCCTGATCGCCCTGTCACTGGTCATATCAGCCTGACAGAGACAATCACACAAAATGATGCCTGAAAAACTTGGGAGTGATTGTATTTGGGTCCACAGAAAGAAAGGATGCTTTGGGTTAGATGAGCAGAAATAAGATTTTCTTGGTGGGGGGTGGGGGGCTCCTTTGCAGCAAAATAGAAAAGCGCATTCTCTGGAAAGAAGAAAAAACTAATCTGGCTGTTGAATTTTGAGACAAAAACTAATAATTGACCCACAAGAAAAAAACAACAAAGGAAAGAGAAGACTTTACTTCGGTCTGTTTTTTCATGTAGAGCTCTACATAAGGGACATGACAGTGTGGCTTCTGAACACTCAACAATGCTTTCGCAATTTAACATCACACAGAACAAACTGTTGATATCCTGCAGTGTGTGTGAGTCTCAGTGTAATGTGTGAATATGGCTCTGTCAATATAATGTGTTAAAGTTAATGATATGAATTAACCAATACAGTTCAAACTGTATGATTTGTATTCATGATGTGTGGAATTGTATGACACTCTGAGACATATACAGATTTAAATTCATTCTTTGATTCTCTAAAATGTACTGGCTTCTCCTCTGCAGGCATCATGGGAGGGCTTTGGGTAAAGCAGACACCATTGACCACATTAACTAATTTGATATTAGTTAATGCGGTCCCTCCCTCCCACTCAGTACATCTAGTACATGGTTTGGTGTGTATGTGTGTACAATAACAAATCAGCTTCATAGTCTGGTTTCACAAGATCACAGTCCTCCCCTTTCTTGTCCCTACACATCCCGAACTTCCCAGATGGTCCTCCCTCACCTTGTTTCCCAGCAACACGATGACTACGTCGTTCTGTGTGTACTCATGGATCTCTGTTAACCATGCCTGAAATAAGAAACACACAGAAAGGCTGAACAAAACAGAGAACAAGTGTGTTTGCATGACTATAAAAACTATGATGTGGATCAAATACATTTACACACACATACAGTAAACACACAGACAAGGGATATTTCTGTGGCATTATCTTTGCAACTAATTCCTGAGCACATAGTGGGACTTACCCTAATGTTGTCAAAAGACGATTTGCTAGTGATGTCATACAGGAGAAGCAAAGCTTTTGAGAAGAGCCAACAGAAGGCATAAATGAACAAATCCCTCTTCAGTAATGCAGAGTGATAGTTTAATCTGTACTGTTGTTTTCCTCACCGTGTGCATCTCTGTAATATGCATGTGTCACGCTCCGGAATCGTTCTTGTCCTGCTGTGTCCCAGATCTGCAGAAGAGAAGCAATAAAGTTAACTTCCTGATTTGACCCCGCCGATACTTATGTGCAGGGCTGACACCCATCTGGGGATCAAACTACCTCAGTGAGACCTGTAGGGACACTTGCTATGTGAGTTGGAACCTATGAGGGTGAAGTGTAGTATCAACAACATTCACACTAATAGCATAAAGGCTCTACCGTCCACCAGCTGGACCATAGCGTGACATCAACACACCTACTAGGAAATACATCTTTAATCTCAGTGGGACTTCCAGGTAAAATAAAGGTGAAATAAATGAGCACTGAGGCTTGAAGAGAAACGCAGTGGCAATGGACGACCATCTATTATCCAAGATAGTATTGAAAATGAAGTTTGCAAAAGGGTGAACTACGTTCATTCCCAAGGACTATAATCTTGAATTTTGCTGCACATTGTAGCGTGGTAGGCAAAATCTCTATCCACTAAATGCATCTCCCCAGGTTTGAATTGACTTTTTTATTCATCTATGCATCAATTGCATTAATTGCATTGTGAATGTAAGGTTGTGGAAGATCAATTTAGTTTTGTGTCTGATTTGGATTTATTCTTTAAAATAAAGTGAGTCTATGAAAATTACAGTGTGCATCCAAAAATTGAACAGGTTGGGTTCAGTGGTGTCAGAGTGAACTATGAACATTAACTGGAACCACAGTGTGTGAAAAGGAGTGAGTGTGTATTCAGGGAGTCCCTGGGTGACACCACTCACGGCGCTACCACTGGGAAGAAACGAGCAAGGGAGAGAGAGCGTTGCTAATGATGTGTCAACCCTGTCACGATTAGATTTTGCAGACATGGAAGCAAAAACCCATCAAATGATCTGTAAAATTACTTTTCTTACTCACCTGTAATTTGACTTTTTGGCCATCGACATCCACGTCTTTATTCTGAGAGAGGATCACACACACTTATATTTAATTTATATGTATGCCATAACACACACATATATCATCTGCACATTCATACGATATACTGTAAATACACACCGTGAATCCAATGCCCACAGTAGAAGAGAAGGAGCCAGGGATAAACTTTCCCTGATCAAACTGCACCAAAAGAGATGTTTTTCCCACTCCGCTATCACCGACCAGGATTGTCTGCCACAAAACGCACAGAAACACATTGGGCCTTATTCATAGATCTTTGCACATTTTATTTTTTAAATTTTTGCTTTCCTGAAGGAATATGACCAAAATAAGACGTGTAGAACACCCAATGTTGTAAGTGCAAGTTGTGTATGTTTAGGTAAATAACAAAATTACATTACAAAGTTATTGTTTGCTATGGTCATTATTCTATGATGAAACATTTCCATTATCATAACAGGAAACAAGCCATTATCTGTTCCATTATGATCTACGCCATGAAGACCTCTTGGTTTTCTCTTTAATTCATCATCCATCTGTATGTTACACAGTACAATTCAGAGGTAAACATCTTAAAGAAAATTTTCAAGAAACACCGTGGTATATGCAACATGTCAATTAATGATTTCATGAACATTAAGAAATCTAACAAAGTTGAATAACAGCAGAACATATTAGATATTATTAGCTTCAGTCAGTACCATTCTGATATCATCGCTGTCATATAAAAGTTTATATTTGTTGAATCCTTAGCAACTATCAGTTCTGGCAGTATCTGCGTCAGTGTGGACCTTTGTGACTCCCAGCAGCACAAAAAATATTGGAAATGCAACAGTGTGACTCACAGTCTGAAGAACATAACCTTCAACACAATGGAATAAAAGAAACAGTATTCAAAGAGCATCCGAGTGAGTCATCAACATCTCAACACTTCAACTTCTAAATCCCGTCTTTAATTTAGGACACCACGCTGACGAATCCACACCTCCACAGAGCAGCTCCATCTCAGAACTTAAGGCTGTGTTGTCTGATAAAGAATTCTTACATAGATTCATCATGCCATGAATTTTCATGAAAAGTATTTCATATTTGGAATCAAATGTTTCAGTCTAGAGGCTGATATTACCATACCTGACTGAGATAAACCTTCAGAGGCACTCACCAACGCCTAACAGTCCTCCCATTAATATTACAAAAAAAAACCTAAACCAAATCGTGATGCAGATCACATCCAGGGGTATTTTATCCACACTTTTTATCCAAACACTATTAAAACTTCCTAATGATGACATTTGTTCAGTGATAAAGGTAAAAGATTCCCACTCCTTTTGGTGTGGATCTGCACCTTGAGACATGTTGATAGGTTACACATTTAAAAA
>OMNV01009054.1:240314-270321 GCA_900303265.1 Brotula barbata
AACATATATAATGTTATTTTTTTAAATATATAAAAATATTTTAAAAAATCCATTGAAAAGATTAATAACTTATATAAAAAAGCAAACCTTGATCCAGATGTCATCTCCAAACTTATCATGTGACATCCTTGTCCTCTTTTTCTTCTGCCTACTGGAACGGAGCAAGAGTCCAGCAGTAACAAGTATAACTTAGCAGTCTGTGTGTGCTTGCGTCCATATATGTGTGCTGGGAGATGGTTAGAGGGTTATAGTGGCGTTACCGTGGCAACAGAGGTTAGCTGGGGAAGTGCACGCATAAAACCCCTCTAGAGATAGAAGGCAATTAGTAGACAGCACTGCAGATGTTCAAGAATTAGAGAAGTATGGTCACATGATGATTGTGTATATTCAAATGTGTTTATTCATAGACCCCTGACACTACACACCTTCATCCATGATGAGAGCCTGAAGAACAAAGTCTGCATCAGATGTTGTCAACACAGATAATTTGGTGAGAAATAGGCTACTAAAACAAATCATGGATTAGAGCAGAAAACCTGGACTTGGTGGAATATTGAGAGAGGCCTAATATAGATCATGTGTGTAAAGGCAATTAAAAATTCCATTGCATTGCATTTAATTATAAAAGAGTCTCAAAATTTCAGACAATTTTCAGGGTTCTGTGACGCCCATATGAAAAGTTATAAAGCATTAAGTAGCACAATACAAAACAGGAACAAGTTGAGAAATCATTACACGGTCTCTCTCAGGATTATTTTATTTCCTCATACCACTGACAGTATAAAATGCCCTCTGTCAGCATGTCAAGGGCTCTGTATTTGACTGAAGGCTACAAAGTATGGATTTACAACTAATCAAATTCAAATCAAACTTACAATTTGACCACATGTAAGTACCAAGTCAGAAGACGCTGTGTTTGATTTGAATATATAATAGTGTGAGTAGCCCCAGATTACGGTAGTAGCTGCATACCATGCCATGCTGAGGGTAATTATAATCCCACAGCTGCACAGTGGGGGCTTGTGGGGTGGTCAGTTGCTCCAAAATGCACCATGCTTTGCCTGGAGAGGGTACATGTGTCGGGCGGTGTGACCATGAAAACATGCATGTAGGAAGTAGGCAATGCATTATGAGTGGGCAATGTTTTAAGAAGAGGAGTGTTTTGGGGGTTTTTTGAATGAAAATTTGGAGAAATAGGGACAATTTCATTTTCTTGTTCGACATCTTTATGTGCACATTTTAATGATTTATTGATGTCACCATTAGACTTAAGACATTCAATATAGATCACAAAAATGAAGAACTGGAGAGCAGCCAAGAAAAGCTAAAGACTAAAGAATCTAACAGCCCTACATGAACGCCTATCAACACAGATGAACCAGCTGCTATGAACTGGCTCCCACGGGGCAGGACAACACTAACCGCAAATTACCCAAGCAACACACGACACAGGCACAAGACATGGAAGCTGCTGATATCAAGACTCCTCATATCTGCTTCCCTCCAAAGTTCAGCGCTCACAGACAGCGAAGCAGCCTGAGGGGGTTGAAGCACGCTCTGCTCTAAAAGGTCATGCGTGTAGAGCAACAAATGTGATCTGCTTGTGCACATGAACAATGTGAGTTTCTATTCCACAAAGCACCTGCTCTCTCTCTCTCCGTGTGTCTCTCATACACACACGCACACCCACCACACTTCTGAGCACACAAATACAGAAAGAAAATGCTTCTATGGTAGTTAAAGAGCAGCCAATCAAAGTGCATGATGGTTACATTAGAGTAACCAGCTCATGTTGGAACATTAACCTGAGGGAAATCACACTTCCTCCTAAATTCAGACTAATGACAAAGCAATGGTGAAAAGTCCTTTCTCAGTTTGTTCCAATCCCCGGTGCCTCTGAAGCAGGAGGAACAATGTTGGAAGGCTGACAGAATTTTTATATATGAAATTTCTAAACCTTCATTTTTTTTGGAGTCCTAATCCATGGATTCATCACAGAACTTCATTAGCTTCTGAACCATCTGGACACACAACAAATTTGTGTTTGAGGGGATTTCTGCAGGCAATATCTAGTTTGTTTATTTTGGTAATCTAATGTTGTCAAATTACTACATGGATTTAATGCGGATTTCTGCAAATTCAAGAATTCTTTTTTATATAAAAATGCACAAACTGCAGTGAATTGAAACAAAAAAAGAGGATCTCAGGAAATTGAAGAACAATGAAGTTTAAACGCTTAGACAAAGTTTCATTAAGTCTGTGATGGCCCGAATAAAACCATTTGAGTTTTAGTGAAAAAATTCCCATTTTACGATAAGGGTATAGATGTTTGTAACGTTGCTGCATCGTGATCAGCTGTTAGTAATGTCGTAAAAGGAGCATCGCTCCAAAACAGTGAGATTGTGAAACCAACTATACAAAATAAGAAAGGTTGAAAAGGTCAAACCCTGCAGTGAACTCTGTGTGTGAAAGAGAAATTCCTCATACAGTAAATGACATTATTGTTGTAACTTGATATGGTTTTTTTTCTACTTTATGTGTTACTGTGATTAAAATGTCACAGACGTCAATGGTATTTATAACTGTCTTAAAGCTCCTTGTAATCCTGATATTAAGTTATTAATAACAGCATAGCATTAGTGTGCCTTGAACTGAACAGACTGTATCATATCTAAGCTGCATCGATTAGACTCCATTAAACTTTCACAGCCATCAATACTGATGATTAATCAGTCCTCATGTCTTCATTGTTCCAAACCACCTTGACTTGATTTTATACATCATGAACTTTATAACAATACACTTGGCAATGTATGAATTCTTATGATTCACGGAAAGGCACAAATGCTAAAGTACCTCATAATAATGGCCTTTTTGGATCCATAAAGTACTGCAATGACAATCATGCTCCTTGGTGTGACAGCTGACAGCAATCACACACCTTTTCTTCAAGAAATGTCCCATTCTAGTTATCATTCCTATTTAAGATGAAATTGGAAGATTCTGTATACTTGACATTTGTTCCTTTTGCTTGATTGGTGTTCGAATGATTAGAAATATTATGGGAGCATTTATATTGCAGATCCTGGGACTGGTAATGTGGCTATGATTGAGAATTTGGTGAAGAACAGCACCACAGGAAATCAGGCAGCTGAAATTCATCGGAACATTAATATAACAGTCTACTTTGGTTCATTATGGTAACAAATTGAGGATAGCAAAAATTTCTCATTATGAAAAGTAGTGGTGACTACTGAATATGACAAAACTCTCCAGCATGTTCTTGCCAATATTTTGGACAGTCTGGACACAGATGCATTAATGTGGACTTTCATAAACACAAATGCACAGATAAAGACCATTTTTGAAGATTGAGATGACAATATGTGATTCTTTGGCGTTTATAGGTCCACAGTATAGGGGTTTGTTACTTCACATATTCTCGCTCATGAAGTGTGTTCAAAAGGCTCGAACAGCCGAATCAGGCAATGAAAACACATTCGGTGTACTTAGCACACTTTAGAACCTTATCTTTTTTCAGCACCCCTCAGTCAAAATACATCCCGTGGCTAGGATTACACCCATACATTTGGAAAAAATACAATAATAATCGCTAAGGAACATAAAGCATCCTTCGCTGACTAAGTTTACGATGGTGTTAAACTCATTGTTGACCAGAATGCAAAACAGAACCGTAATACCAGAACCTTAATACCTTCTTATAATTCCCAATAAAATCTAATCTAACTCTGCCTCTTGATAATTGATGATGATGATGATATTATTATTATTATTGTTGCCATTATCATTATTATTACTTATACTGCTATTATCATTATTTTCATTATTATCATTATTAGAGGATGGGATTTGGACCCAGATCATCCTGAGGGGTAGTGTGTCCTCTTCCCTCTCTGAGCTGTATGTACAGCCTACATATCCTTTCCCTTTTTCTCCATGTTACGTTACAGTTACATTTGCGTTCTGTCATCTCCTACAGTATATAAACATTGAAAAAAAAAACTACATGTATTTGATAAAAGCTATTGTTGTATCCAGCTGGTCCTACCTTGTGTACCACATCCTGGTCATACGCCGTCAGGGGGGGAGTCTTTGGTTGACTGTCGCTGGTCTCCCTGGATCCGAACGCGCTATCGGGATGGATCTCCGGGTAAGATGTGGTGTAGCACGCCGTGATCGGCTCCATCGACTCCATCCGCTCCATCCCTCCGTCCTCCCTGGAAGTTTTCACGACGGAGGACCCTGATAGGAAAAAAAAAGAGAAAACACAGACTCTCTCACCATCGAGTCCTCAGCCTCCGTCAGATTTATGCCCCTCAATAAGCTCCTCCTTTAGAATGAATCACGACTATCTGTCGGATGAGGCCGGCATCACTTACACTTACGCAAACATAAAAGGTGGGGGTGTAGGGATGACGCGTGGAGCAGAGAAGGATGAGGGGGGGATGGATGAAGAAATGAGGGGATCGTAAAATGGACAAGATAATGGAAGCTCTGAGCGGACGGAATGTTAAATGCAAATGCAGTCCATAAAACGACGAGGTTGTAGGAGAGGATGGAGGAGAGGGAGCGGGGGAGGAGGCGAAAGATGAGAGGATGAGAGGATGACGGGGATGACGGGGACACGAAGACAGGCTAGGGGGGATATAAGGAGAAGATGAGGAGGACGATGAAGACAGTACTGAGAGCAGAAGTATCACGACCGCGTCACGTGTACGTTCACCATAAATTCCATTTGTAAAGACAAGAAAATCGATTGACAGTTATGTACGTTTACTACTGACAGCAGACCATGAAAAATAGCTCTCAGATACCAGACTGTTAACACTTATCGGGACTTTTACTCCGTTAATACACAAACAAAATAAACCAAAGAACACTCTTTGGAGTATATAAAGCTGAAGAAAGACAGAATTTCTCTTTTTCTGACAATACACAATCTTAACAGACATATAGTAACTAAATAATATGTTATAATAATAAATAATATAATAATGATTAACTACTTAATAAAAAACTCATGATTTTCTGTATCTTTTTCTCTAACTTATTTATATGTCAAAAATCTTAGTGTGCTATTGGGAATAATCTCAGCTACAGATTTGCACCCAGAATCAGAATGAGGTTTAACAATAACTGGTAAATTTACCTTGTTATCACAAGAAAACATCTTCAGTTTTCTTGAGATAATGAGATAAATTCACCCGATATAATATCTTGAGATAACGGCCCCCACCATGAAAAGACCCTGCGTCAGTCTGTTGATGTTACACTTGTAGATCATCAGTCTCTGTGTTCTTGTGATCTTTCCATGGGTCTCCACAGGACATCCTCATCCTACTTCCCAATTTAGAGTGCCAGTTTTCTTAATAACCTATGGTCTCAAGAGTCTGCTGGCAAACAACAGTGTGAAGCAGCATGGCTGTGTTAATAACTAAGACAATGACACAGTAGTTACAAATTGGAGCCAGTATTCATTGGCTTTGACTTTTGCAAATACACCCTTTTTCTTTCTAGGAAAAGAAATAATGAATACAACTTCAATATTAACAATGAAATGTAAAATATATTCCTAAGTTCCTCTAAAATTCAAAGCAATAATAGACACACTTCACATCAAATTTATCATCATCTTTATCTTGCCACTTGGTCAGTCATCACAAGCACATTTACCATGTGAGGCCGATCTGTTACACCTCAACACACACTTACTGCATACTACTCACATTCATCTCTTGTTGTATAAGACACATTTTATCTTATTAAATTAATATGAAACCCCAGGCTGATAATAATCACAGAATGCAGGAGGCAGTTTTTGAAGTCCTGAGTGAATAAAAATGAATAACTCCGATGCCTAGTGGTTACTTTCGGAATTACACCTCAGAAACACAAGAACACATCGTATTTTGTGTAATTGGTTCCTAATAATCCATGTAGAATTAACAATATACAATAATACACACAGGCAACAAGTTCCGAGTTAGTGACTGTATGAATTTATTATATATGATGGCCTCATAAAATAAAATCACTTAAGTCTAAATCCAATGGCAGACAAATAATGAATGGTCATCAGTACACTGTATGCTTTTGCAGCGCTGGAACCACCATAGGGGCACCACAGAGGAAGAGCTAATGTTTCTTAGGGTGTTGAGTGCAGTGTTAGTAAACTGTATAGAGCAACTCATTGAGAGAGAACACAACGCACTCAAGCTCAACCACACCCTGACTAGCCACAGTGACTCTGAGAATTATCTTGATAACACTGAAACAAATCAGTCAAAAAAAATATTTTTTTCTTTTTCTTTGTCCAACCACAATTGCTAAGTGATTTAAAATACCCCAGCTGAAGGTGTCCTGATGATATATGTCAGGTGTAGACAAAAAAGAACACTAGTAGTAAGAGTAGTACAATAACAGTCCATCGAACCACACACTCCATCCTAATGCAATAGAATCCATGTAAAAATAAAGAAGGGTAAATGTCCATGTCCAGTTAGCCTTAGACCATGTCTACCAGCTTAAACTTGCCCTCCTGTTTGACTGGCAGGATGTTGATAAAGGTCTTATAGAGCACAGCTCCCTTGGGTAGTTTAGTGATGATCTGCGTGGCCTCTGGACTGCGTGGTGGCGGGATGTAAACCTCCTTGGTGAACCTGACAATGCCATCCTCCAGAGCAAACAGGGTCTTGTTTGTGCCCATGCCCACCTTTAGGACAGAGGGGGAGAGAGAGGAAGGATGAGAGGCAAGAACAGAAGTGATAGCATGATAAAGTGAGAGAAAGTGAGGTTGAAAAGTGATGCAGGGCATTCAAAGCATACGATTAGGTGTGAGCCTCTCATTATTGAGAAAAATGTAACTTACATGTGCTCCTGGGTGATACCTGATCAGCCTCTGCGTTGCAAGGATATTACCAGCATGGACAAAGTTTCCTGTTCAGTGAAAAAAAGATGTTACATGGCAGCTTATGTGGACTTTGACAAAATACATTGTGGAGTAAATAATCAAACACTGACATACATTGAGTTTACTTTATTCAGAAGTTTGACAATGTAGATTTCATTTTTAACCCATGTACTATAAGTGATTGTTATTAGTATTTTTGATGGAGCCAAGACATAAATTATCACTAAATATATACATATTTACACATATATACATACAATGAAGCAACCACATGTCGATGACATGCTGACAGTAATATGCAGACTTAACACATTAACATATATGACGCCTATATGCAGATAAAATCCATTGTAATTACCATCCTGTTTTTTGAAGCCATATCTTCGACCAGGACTCTTTCCTCCGACGTTCTTGCTACTGCCACCAGATTTCTTTGATGCAAACCTCACACAACTCACAAGGGACTGAGAGGTTGGCAGACCTAAGAGAAATGTTATTCACAGAAATTTGATGCATCTGTTACTTGTAAAATTGAATATGAGACTATAAGAGCTTATAAAAGAATCCTTGAAGAAATTGCAACGAAATTTTAAGTCAACATTATGCCACATCCATTCAGTGCTAGTTTACATGATGAATTAGCCGTAGCTATGTTAGCATATATGGAGTTCCAGGTATAAATAAGCGTTCACGAAAGAGACAGATTTTCTGGCTATAATAACCTCAATTTCAGTTTTACGTAAAACTGCGTAACGTCGAGGAGGGGAAAAATCCCACAAAATTAGAAATATACTTCATACCTGCTCTGGACTTGAGCATCAAGGACGCCAGAGATGCCATTTTGAATGACGTCACATACGTCAACGCTGGTGCGTCACATCCTGTTATTGGTGCTGCGTTCATAAAAATGGGCCATTGAAACAGGGCGTCTTAATATCTCTCATAATCACGTTTATCTATAACGTGTAAAGTGCTATACACGACCTATAATATAAATAAATCACCATAAACTCTCTCGTCCTATACAAAACATTTGCAAAAATTCGTTTTTGCATCGTTTAAATGAAAAGTCTATTGGTTAGTTTTTCATTAGATTGTTATGTCACTGCACTACCATCGACATTCACAACACTGTATTTTTTCTTGTCCTGTAACCATGAACGCAACACTCATTCAAATACGCAAGCCGGGTACAACAGGCAGACAACCTACCATAACAACCTCGTCTCAAATTCATCGTGGTGTTTGTTTTGATCAACAAATCTATGCACTTCTATCCAATGTGCGGAGCTGATAATTAACGAAAAATCTCCTGTTAGGGGAGCAACATTTGTAGGCAAGATCCGTGCCAAAGTGAGGGTAATCCACAGTAAGTAGACAACTTCAGCTGTTCCAACGTTCCTACGTTTTTTGTTTGAATTAGTCTGTTATTTTTAACTCATCTTTTAAAAGTTGCTCCATTCAGGGTTGGAAGGCGTCTGAAATGTTGATTGACTTCGGCTTGCCTCTTGTGTCGTCCAAACTCAATTTAAAAAGTAATTTATTTTCCTGCTTATCACAAATTCAACTTAGTTTGGTATTCAGCTCGACACACACACAGACTACAACACAACAGCAAACAAAACGAGACAATGTTTATGTTTCGACTGCCGAAATACACAAGATCGGCTTGCCTAACCATAAAGCGATTGTACTTAAGCATTAACAACGTTTCATGGGTACCATTCTGAGGTTTGGCTGAACGTGATTATCACAGATCCATGAATCTCATAGTTATAATTAGAGTGGTATGTGATTTTGCATAGGTTTGTGGGCCCTCTAATTTCAGAATGAAAGCTATTTTGGGTTCTATAATTTGCCTGCTATTTCTCTGGTTTCAGGTCACCTGCCAAAACTATTCATACACTTTACTTGGACTTCAAATAGCATGGGAAGCTACAGTGACTCAGAAGAGGATTTGCCTGTGTTTGACTTTCTCCAGCCTGACCGGCGCCTAAACCGTGTCACCCAGAGTGACATAGAGAAACCAGACTCGATGGTTCTGGATATGCCTGATGCCATCTCCCTATTGCCAGTCTTTGCGCAGACACAGAGGGAGAACTGTAAAAGAGCAGCTGACCTAATCATGGTCAGCAGTGATTCTGATGATGATGCACCTTATGTTCCACTGGCACAGAGACTGAATAAGAGACGAGAGGATATGATTAGTGCATCCTCAGCTGTCACTAATAGACAGCATGCTGAGCAATATTCACCATCTGAACAGGCTGTATCAGGATTTTCTTTCCAGAATGGGTTTACAGTGTCTGAACCACTATTCAGCTCCAATCAGACCACGACAGGGAGCCATAGGGGGTTGGATGGCCCAGTGGAAGCCCCTATCTCTCAGCGGTGGCAGCCTTCATCCTGTGCAGGGGGTACCATCACTTCCCTTGCCAAACCTACCAAACGCACAGCAGAGGAGATCCAGTTCTCCAGGCAGGAAGCGCTGAAGAGGAAGCAGGCCAGGGAGAGACTGCAGAGGGACAAGGAGGCACTTAAGCAGGAGCAAGAAAGACAAAAAGCAGAAAAGAAAGCTCTGGCAGATGCAGCCAAAGCCCTGAGGCCAGAGGAGTGCATGAAGCATATGGTGGTGGTTGTGGACCCAGGTGAGCAGGAAAGATAAAACATAAGCCATATTAAATTACAGTGTATACTATACGACCATGGGAGAATTTATGTATGATTTGTAATCAAAATGTTGTGTGTGTATGTGTGTGTCTCTAGCTCTCTTACAGATTGAAGGAGGGGGTGCTTTGTTGGTGTCGTTGCAGGCTCTTGGTTGTAGCTGCTCAATAGAGAAACAGCCCTTCCCTCGAAGCGTCAGTTGGATGAGGAGATCTCCGTGCACACAGGTGATAACACACACACACACACACATCTGTGTTGCATTAAAAACCTAAAGTTGTCTTTTACATATTCAATATAAAGTAGCCATGTAGTCAGGGAAATAACTGAGAGAGTTGCTCACTGGCATTTCTGAAGATGATACAACAGTTTTCCCCATATATGCACTGAAGATTAAATGGTGATAGAAGTAAAAGTAGCCTACACACCCCATTTGAGTTACTTATTGCATAACAATTATTGCAACACACAAAACTGAAGATGGCTGCCCAGATAGTGAACCATATGCAGATGCAAGAAAGAAGCCATTTCCACAAATACTGAAATAATTGCCATAAACAAATGAGACTGTTGACTGGAGTCGCAGCTGTACACAAGCTTGTAGTGTTTGAATTGTTCTTAGGCCATAGCTGCGTCTTTGAACCATTCTCACTTGACTAAAGACGGTAATCATGTTGAGCAATGCACAGTACAGCCAGCTGGAGTTCTTATGCAATAATGTTGATATTTCTGTAACAATCAAACCTGATAATTACTTGTTGCAGTGAAGCAATATGCATTAGGTTTTTCTATTCCCTCTGTTCTCTCCTTATCTCAGCTCGCTGATGGAAAGTGTGAACCAGAGGCCCAGGTTGTGATACAGATGACAGTGGAGGATTTTATTACTCTGATCCACAGTTACATTCAGGTTGGTAGAGCTGCTGCTAATGGTTACAGTTTTGCTTGTTTGCCTGAGCTGAACTACCACTTTCATTATGTTGTGAAGAAATGGAGTCATTGTAGCAGCCAGGTACATAAGAGTGAAATAGGTGCGGGATATTACAGACAACGCAGCAGAAAATGACTACATCTGAACATGTTGAAACATTGAAAGTAATATGGGGAAACAAATCATTTAAGGCTGTGTGTAATTTTAGAATGCAAAACATTTACGGTAAGCATACTGTGCAAAAAGTCACAAATAATAATATATACGAGATGCTGCATCATTTATAGCAATTTGTAATGTCATGAAGAGAGCAACCAAACTAAATTAATGCTAATAATATGTAATAGAACAGAATGTCAAACCTCAGTGCAAACTGAATGTGTGAAAACAGCCTAAGACACAGTATATTGACATATATCACTCTCCAACTCAGGAACAGAGACAGGCTGAATCGCACTGTGGTCCAACGCTTACTTCCTGGGTTATAGAGCTACAGAAACGTCACCCCGACAGAATCTTCAGCATAATGGTTATTGAACTGGAGAAATACTTCCGGTAGGTTGGCAACCTTCAGCACGAGAACGTTTACCTATTGTAAGTGATAAATACCAGCATACCAGGGGGAGAGTAAAAGTACTTATTCCCAGTCTTTTATGTCTCCATCCCATCCATCCATTCTTTGTGTAGACTGACACTGAACTTCTACACCCTCTTATGTGGGTGGCAGGTGTTCACTGAGTTCACCAAGGACTGATTACAAGTATTATTACAGGACTCATACACACACACATACCCATATCTGTCTCCTTGCATCCTAATTTTTTTTCTCCCTGTAGTAATAAAAATGCTGTTTTTTTGTTCTTCTTTGCAATAAACAAGATGCACGTATGAAGTCTAGATTCCTTCAGACTAATTAGACATTTTAGAATCTGAATGTCACCTTGTATAATATTTTTGTACATTTTTCTACTGAACATAAACAAACAGATAAGGCCCATGTTATTTCCATTTAGGGAATAATTTTTAAACATTTGCAGGTTTATGTTGCAGTTTATATGCAAAAAACACATTGATCCAACTCTACGGCCCCTTGATGTCTCATTGGTGTGCACAAAATGGTGTTTTATGTGCTTTTTAAGGCCCCCTTCTCAACAAAAACCTATTTTATTTTGATTGGCCAACATTTTAAGGGCATAAAGGACCAATCAATAACAAAGATATAAAAGTAGCTGAGAACAGTATGCAAGTCATAGTCCTCCATTATGCATCCTGCATGATATGTAGATATAAAGAACCCTGTACAACATGCTCAGCACAGGAAATGGATGGAATAGCATAAATGAAATATAGGGTCTGTGCCTTACCGAAGGTTGAACACCCAGCTGCTTCAATTACTGACAAGCTGACAGCGAAAGACTAATTTGATAGAGAAGAAAAGGCGTGCACATGCGAGTGTATTCTTTAGTTTACATCATAGGACTCAGTGAAAACACAAGAAAACTGGAACTGGAATTAATGATGAAGCATTACAGTTTGTCAGGTGCTGCTGTCCTCAGAGTCTGGGAGAATGACTGGAGAATAGAGTCAGAAACATTGTAAAAAATATGTCACATGTCTGCCACCTTTTTTAGACCAGATGATGGATTGGAAGAAGTGAGTGACGCGTTACACTAAAAATATTCTGAACATTTTGTCCCCAGATCCCAGAAATCACAGAAGCAAAAAAAGTTTCAGAATGACTTTGTGGGGGGAGAGCGCGCCACGGGAAAACAGGATTCAAAAAGGAGAAAAAAGAATGATGGAGTTCAGGTGCTGCCTGAGGTGTCACGATTTGAAGTGGAGGAGGTGGGTTGGTTGGTAAAGACAACAGCCGTGCAATATAATTGTTTATTCAGTCATACATACTGCACAACTGTCTGCTGTCTGATATCCTATCAGGCTATGGTGCACCTCCAGCTGCACACTGGTGTCCCAGTCCACCTCTTGTCAACCTGGAAGGACTTCTCCGATCACATCAACATGACAACCAAAGCTGTTGCAGAGGCTCCTTTCAAGTGAGCGAGCATACATTTATTTTGTATGACTTACTGAAAGCCTTTTCACCAAATCAGACATTGACTATGTGTGTATGTGTGTGTGTGTGTGTGGTGTTTTCTTTTCAGGCGAGAGCAGCAGCAGAAGGTCTTTTCGTTCTACCTAGAGAGTGACTGGGCGGGCGGTGAGCGGGTGGACAAAGCAGGGAAGGGACTGCTGCAGGTGTGGAAGAGACAGATTCAGCAGTTCAACAGAGTCAGTCCAGACATGGCATCCGCCATCCTGGCAGCGTATCCCTCTCCACAGCTCCTCAACAAGGTACACAGGGCAAAGGTCAAATGCATAAATGTCTTTTTTTGTGTTCTGTAGAAGTGAGCATACAGTCAGTGAAGACACCGCAGTGAAAGTATAAGTGAAGCTATCAGTGATAATCCGGTGATTACAGATTGGGCCATTGAACATGTCCGTGTAGAGTATTTTGTCTATTCTGTCTTTTGTCTTTTCTACCTCTGATACCGACCCTTTGCTGTAATTCTTCCACACGCCCACTCGCTCCTCACATCTCCGATTAGGGACCAATCAGACCAAAAATAGAAAAGTTCACTGTGGGAGTACTGCACCGACCACAAAAAGAACCCGAATCACTGTGCACTGAGCCGTGCTAAACATATTTTTACCCTGATTTTGACTCATGAGGTACGCTGGATCTCTGTGTGTGCCTGTTTCACAGCCTGCACTGTCTGCTCTGATGTCTGTATGCAGGCTTTCCGTCAGTGTAAGACAGACCGCGAGAAGATCTCTCTGCTGTCCGACATTATGATTCGCCGTGGTGAAGGCGTGACCTCGACGACACGCCGTGTTGGTCCGGAGCTTTCTAAACGCCTCCTCCTCATGATGACCTGCTCTGATCCTGAGCAGTCACTGGACTCCAACGTCTGAGGACTTTTTATTTTTTACCTATTTACCTCATTCAGTGCTGCTTTTAAAATTAATATTAAAGGTTTTTTTTTATCTTTGACATTTTAGCAGGAATAATTAAAAAG
The DNA here is from genome assembly GCA_900303265.1 of Brotula barbata. Lineage (NCBI taxonomy): Eukaryota > Metazoa > Chordata > Actinopteri > Ophidiiformes > Ophidiidae > Brotula > Brotula barbata. Next base: position 253,918 of record OMNV01009054.1, read on the forward strand.
CCAAAGGAGACATTTTGATAGCTATACTTAATTAGTATGTTAATCTGCCCAAAGGAGGTGCGACACCTTATTGTTTGTGATATTTTCATTCTTGATATGCTAATAATGAATGATTGAAGTTCTGCCTTTACAAGCCATGTGTTTTATGTCATATTTTATTCTCTACAAAGGAAGTGAAAGGAGCCCCTTTATATATTAGAACAATGACAACAGAAGAACTTAACCAATAATTGTACATGAATTTCTGTCACAATTCATACTTTCTCACATTTATGGCAGTTTTTGGCCACCAGGGAGCAGTGTTGCGCTATTTACCAACTTTATTACATTACAATAGAGTCAGATGGGGAGATAGAAAAAAAAAAGCAGGCTGCAAGGATTAGATGGCAAGATAAATTATCAGGCTGGCAGAAAATGTATTGTGTAAGTCAAAGACAGGGCCGTATGAATATGGACTGGGAAAACTGCTGGAGACTTCGATAACCTTACCTTTAAATTGTGCAGACATGTTCAGAGGTTTTCCCCTCATGTTATGGGGATGGATAAGGTTTCAAACTAAAGGGCGTTTCAGCTTGTACAAGCTTAGGATATCTAATTTGTATGTTTTCGCATTGTTTTGCTGCGGAAATGCAGAAAGAGGGCCTCATGAGCTCAGAGGAGCCTGCATTTATTACTGTGAAATGGGCTTTCAGACCTGGTGGCTCCTCTGTTAAAATGTAAGATCATTAAGTGTGACATAATGTCAGAGTATCAAGAGGATTGGGCCGTCTCTGCGCACGCATGTGCAGGTGAATGTGTTTGCGTGGGTGTTTTAGCTATGTGTTATGACTGCATAATGAGAAACAAGACTGAAAAGGGGAAATGATCTAAGCGAGTAGATGGAATGAAAGATGGTGTTCGTCTTTCATTCCCTCTCCTCACTCACACACATGGTTACACTCTCTCTACGCAAACATACAGTAATGTGTTTCTGAAATGGGGTGTGTGGTTTATTTCTACCCTTTGAAGGTGGCATCCCATTCTTTGTCACACTGACACAATGCATTCAGGTGTCACCACTTCCCTGTAACACTAAGACTCTTTCCTTCTCCTTTCCATCCCTTTGCTGTTGAGGAAAACCATGACAGGAGCGCGAAAAGCTCATCTTAAGACATTAGCTTTAAATGCACCAGGCCCAGACAGGACACCAGACTCTAGCTTGAGGAGATATCAGAGAACAGCTTATTTTCTTGAATCATCTTAACAGCACCAGGAGGGAATCTTAACTCTCCCTTCAGATCAAAAGAACTATTGGAAACTGCCACAGAGATTCTGTGATCCAGCTTCAACTTAAAAGCATCAAACTTCATTGATCTTCTGCCTCTCAAATCAGTGTTGTCATTGTCACAGTCGTGTTGATTTTAGCTTCAGAAAGCAGAATTGGGTTCCTCATAATGGAAACACACAATGGTTTAGCTCATCATAAATACAAACGCCAGACATCTCTGAGTGTACAGAGGAGGCGGGTGAGAGAATCAGACCGGACTGGACATCCCTCTGCCTTCTGCCGTATCAGCACCGCTATCAGTATTCGCTCCACACCTATGGGCGCACCAAAGGGTGTTATTTTAAATTAACATTTCACTCAGCAGCCGTCCTTGGCGCTTGATGCATAGAATTTGGGAATAGCTTTTGATCCGGAGATAAGGTACTCCCAGGGAGTTCACACATTTACAAAAAGCTATTTCCTATCCACACATAGAGAGGCACGCGCAAATATGTGAGAAGAACTGAACGGATCCACACATTTAACACTGGGGGGCTAGAACAGGTAAATAGAAGAAGAACAATCTTCCCCCCATCATTTTTAGATGCCTCAGTTTATGAGTAGTCAACCCGCTGGTTTGCCATTCACACAGAAGGTTAAAAGTCAAACCCCACATCTCCCTGGTTTTGTGCATGAAGTGAGCAACTGCACAGCCTGAGAGATGCCTGGCAGAGGATGATGGGCTCTTGAGGTGAATGTCTTATTTCCTTCTTTCGTCCTTTCTTGCTGCCAGCAGCAGCGCATGTGGCTGTACTGTTTCTGTCAGAACAATGTCCTCTTTATAAAGCTCCACAGCGACATCCACTGTGGTCGACAGGATCGGCCTTCAGATGAGAGACTCCTCATCCTCCTGGGGAGACGCAGTGGGAAGAAAAGGTTGCAGAAAGACTGACAGAGAGAGAGGGAGTTTGGAAGAAGTGGGAGCGTATGTGTTGTGTCATTCATCATGGCCTCTTTTCCACTGCTCTGCTTCCCTCCCCTGTGAACGTCTATAAACGGAGCCATGGCAAGATAAAGAATCTTTCTCTCACACACACACTGAAACTTGAATTGGAGCGAAAATTCGTCCGAAGCCCGTCCGGTAATTTAAGACTCTTGTCTGAGTCGGACCGTGTCTGACAAATGGGCCGTAATTTTTTCATTCTAAACCCGCACGGGGATGGGAGGAATAATCTGTTTCATTCCTATCAATAAAAATCCTCTGATCCTTTGTGCTAAAATAATTTACCGTGCCCTAGGATGACTTCATTCATCATTATTTACAGTCAACCTCAACATTTAGCCTTAACTTTAACAGTACCACTTGATGTGAATGGAGAGAAAGGTTCACTCAGGCAACCGATCGAATTTAAAATCTACACGGAAAATCTTTTCTGTTAGAGCTTCTTACTTCAAAGATGAAGATGCAGATGATGCAGAACACTGATTTAGTAACAAAAACTCACTCACACAGGAGTTGAAACCAAAACAAACACTCTCAGTTACTGAATAACTGATTACACTAATAAAAGGAAACACACATCACTGGTGGCAGCTGGGGACACACAGCATGAAATTCTGAGCCTGGCCCGAGCCCAATATGTAATTAAACCCGAATCCAGCCTGGCTTGAAATTAGAATCTTAATAAATAGATACATTATATAGATATTAAAAATGTGAATAATGATTCAATAACTCAATAAAGTAAAATTAATTGATTCTTTGTGCGATGATATGAACTTTATTAACCCCTCACTGGAGAAATTTCAATCACAGCAGCTAAAAAACACAGGCAAAGATACGAAAAGTGTAGTACAGTGTAAAGGCGCCATCCTTTACATCAGAATCAGAATCTGAATTGTTTTATTGTATAAGTATAATAAAATTGGGTAGAAGTCCAGGCGGCGCATAAATTATTGCATTAATAATCAATTGTGCATCAATTATATATAAATAATATTATAGATATTGCCCTTCAGTATATTGCACATTTGCTGAATTCTGGAGGTCAAGTCGTGCATGCCGGCCCGATGAAAGGCTGCCCTCTGCAGGATGCAGCCTGAAGTCTTCAAAGGCCGCGTCCTTCCCAGGATGAAGACCATGAAATGAGACGCAGCCACCGTAGTGGTGACTAATAGCGATATAATGAGGTGATTACCAAATACAGACTTGGATGCGACTGCCATTAAATTGGGTAATGTTGCTGTTGTCCATCTGGATTTGATTTGCTAATTTCACTCTTTTGAAAAATTATCGGAGACAAGATGTCCTGAAACTGTTTTTCTTTTACAAATGATGCCAATCTGGACCTGAGTCTCAAGTGTTGAAAATAAATAAATAAGAGTGCTGAGTCATTTTCCTGAGCCAACAGCGTTTGAGTGCCGCGTGTAACTAAAAAGACTGATGTGGCTGCCAGACAAATTCAGTCTTCAGTGCCACTTTCAAAATGACCGTGACAGAACAGAGATGGTAGTGTAGTGTGAGAGGCGACCTCAGCTAAAGGTGTGATTGTACTACATCACTTCATTACTACTTCAGATTGTTATGGTAGCCGGGCTTAGTTATTAAAAGTCTCCAATGAGTCATTTGTGGTATGGATTTCGGTCGAAACGCTGATAAAATGAAGCAGCCTGATGCATCTTCAACAGGCAACTTTACCAACCTGCTTGCAAATTAAACACGTTTTTAATCTTATAAATGGAAATGGAGTTTACAGTTGGATAATCTGCAGTCAATGTTTAGGTAATTTTACAGTTTTCTGAAGCAGCACATTTCTATGTATGTTCTTTCACCTCAAAACACAGACTGTAGATTGAAGATGTGTATCTTTGCGCGAATGTGCTGCGTGTGTGTTTCCTAGTACAGATATCCAGTTTCATTCCATGCTGTCGGGAGACGAGCTGATACTGATGCATGATTTGTATTTCGTTCATCAGCGGAATTCATTTTATGGTTGAGTAATTTCTGCTCCGTATCAGATTAATGTGGAAATTGTACGTTTTCAAAATAAAAGCACCACAATATTCCAGTATTCCTCCTCAACAATAGGATGTTTTCAATAGTGAGTTGATTGAGTATGCTTTATAACTCATATTTATTTTAGTTTTCCATGCCTTTATGATATTATCTGCAGTTTATAATTTTACTATGATGTGTGCTTGGTATTCCTCAACATTTATTACCAGAGACTGTATTATTTCATATCACACGGACTCTGAGACAAAAGCCAAATGAAGTGAGTAACAGGGGAATGCTTTGCTGTGATACACTGGAGCAGATAAGGATTTGCTGAGGGTTTACATCTTTATTAGCTGCAGGCATCCACAGTGCTGTGGATGAAATATAAAAGGTGAGGTTTACACACCTGACAAGTGATGACAAGGTTATCATAACTCGCCGAACACACACTAAGGGAGCCCTGGGACAGTATTGTGATCCAATTGGTTGTCCCTGACATGGATTGTGTGCGACATGGAGCTTGTCTGTTTATAACATCGGATGCTGCGGTACAACAGGGTTATCTGAGTGCCACAGCTTCAGTGCTTATCACTAAAAAGCCTTTTTATTGGATTTAATAGTGCTGGAATCTATTGGAATCTTTCAATTCTTTTAACTAAATAAAAGTAGTAATACCTCTGTGGGAAAACATTCCTTTACCAGCCAGTTCTTTAGCCCAACAAATAGTGAAAGATGAAGATCAAGAGCATTATTATTATCATTGTGTAAACACAACAAAAACCAAATTGTGACACCATAATCAGTGCTGTGTATACAATTCAATATAAATTAAAAGACCAAAACAAGTTTTCTTACTGGAGTCTATGTCTGATAGCTTTTTGCTGGTAGGTGCAGAAACACATACACGCACAAACACACACACGCGCACACAGCTTAGGCACACCTGGCGATGAAATCTTGAATATAATAATAAGCCTATCCCACGCTCAAATTGTTAGTCATTAATTCCCCAGCTGGAAAGCATTTCTAGTTTGGGTTGTGTGCTGGATGAATTCGTCATCCAGACATCCAGATTTATATTCCTCAACACATTTGTATGGCAGTTTAACACAGCAACATGATGCCATTTTGCTTTTAATACTGACTATATGGTTTTCAGACGAGGTGGAAGATGTTATGCTATTATATTTATTTAACAGGGACCACACATGTGTACATCTTGTGAAGCAAACCACCGAGACTTTCGATGCTTGTGGCCTCACTCATTAAGGGGGCTGTCACCAGCAGACAGCTGCAGCTCACGGAGTAGTCGGGGTTGCTAAACTGAACCATTTAAAAGCTGTTGTAGGCTGATCTCCGTGCTGTCTGCACCAAATGCATGTCCTCTCAGGGGAATAGAAAGCATGGAACAGCAGAGGAAGTAGGAAGACAGCCAAACACAAAAGTGTTATCTCCAGAGTGATCATTTCAGTGTGAGGAGTAAGAAATGAAATCATGGGTGCAGGTGAGGGAAGCTTTTTAGATGCACACCAGATGTGATTGCATGTTAATACACGTCAAAAAGGTCAAAACTATCAGAAAAGTAAAGTTGGTGTGCACCAAAGTAGGTACAAAAATACATGTTGCTGCTGCGCTGCTTGTTAGTGTGTGAAAATTTACACACCAGCGTCCCCAGATATCACCGCGGTGCGACACGCCTCCCTACGTGTGACTCTTCACTTTGGTGAGCTTGCGTTTCAGAATTACACACATCTTAGCAGCATCAATACAAGCCAAGGCTCGCTAAGCCTGCTGACTACTTACTAAGCTTTCAGTCTGCAGTGTTTGATAATAACATTGTGCCTTTTCGAGATGATCTTAATACCTGTCCTCAATCATTTTCTCCTTTACTCCAAAAGACACATCACACCCAAGTCATAAAATAGCTGCCTGGAAGCCCAGAAGATCAATCAAAGTAATAGAATGAGTAAATGTAAATGTGCAGCTCCATTTCCCATTATAGCAGCAACCGCCAGCTATCAGAGGCCGGCTCAATCTGTTCCTGTCTAACAGTGCCACAATAATATATTCACTCGTGGAAGCGGAATAAAGGTAGTGTTTCCATTGAGGTGTGCGTGTGTGCGCGCGTGTGTGTGTGAGGGGGCAAGGGGGTTGTATCCGTTATCGCGTGTACCCACGTGCACATACGTCTAATATGAGAGCAAGGTGGGACTTGAAGCAGCCCCACGTCAAACTTATTCCAAAAGCCACGTCTGTGAAATGTCCTCTTCGTCGTAAAAGACTTGCTTGGATATGATTCAGAGCCGACAAGTGCCGACAAGCTTCATTTGCAATCCTTTAAAGATGTCCTCTGGAGTACAAGAGGGATGAAGCCAGCCAGCATTAATGTTATATTTAGAGTTAAGTATGTGTGTGCATGAATTGTTGATTAGCCGGAGGCGATGGTGGAAATATTCACTTTGAGAAACCCTTATATATTTTTGCACCTAGATATTAGAAACAGCTGTCTGTGGTGTGCCTTTGTCCAGATGTTTTCTTTGTCCGCACAGCATTTAGGGTGCATTTACACACTGCATTTAAATGCGATTAGAGATGCATCGATGCGATTTTTTCCCCACCGCGGATAACAAAATATAAGGTATGGCGTATCGTCGTTTGGTACTGCACGTTTAAGTGTCATGCTAGTTGAATCCATCCTTTAATATACAAATACAACACACACATACTTCAATAAGTCTGTAGTGTTCCCAAGTGTGCTGTTCAAGAGGCTCTGCATGGAGAAAGAGAGAGAGAGGGCGAGTTTTTCAGTGGAGTAAACCCCGACGGTGACATTTTTTAGTGTGTTAGTGGTGATTATCCTGATTAGGATCAGAGGGTATCCCTATGCGTAAATAATGAGCGAGTGTGCATTTGCTTTTTTTTCGTGTTCATTTCGAGTGCGACGTTAAATGTAGGTTTGGTAGATGTCAGACATGTGATTTCATTCGCACCCTTCTATTTTCCATTAGTTCGCCATCATTGTGTATTCAACTGATGAGTGAGATCTCCCATCCATCCATTATCTATACCACTTATCCATGTTAGGGCCTGGGTGGGGCTGCAGCCTGTCACAGTGACACAAGGTTTGGTACAACCTGGACCAGATCCCAGTCTTTTTGACAGACGGACAACTCAATCACAATCCACACACCTATGGGCAATGTAGATACTACAATTCACCTGAGCTGCATGTCTGTGAGGGTGGGAAGAAACTGCAGTACCTGGAGGTAACAAATACCTAGATAGATAGATAGATAGATGGATGGATGGATGGATGGATGGATATAGATAGATAGATAGAGAGAGAGAGAGACAGACAGACAGACAGACAGACAGACAGACAGACAGACAGCTAGCTAGCTAGCTAGCTAGCTAGATAGATAGATAGATAGATAGATAGATAGATAGATAGATAGATAGATGATGGATGGATGAATGGATGGATGGATGGATGGATGGATGGATAGATGGATGGATGGATAGATATGATGGTGATCAATGTCATTTGAAAATACAGGGGTTTCGTTGCCTTTCATTTGGATTGCACCTCATTTAGGAGGTTGACCTTTTGGCGAAGCAATCACTGAGGGCGCAGGATTAATGTTAATTTGCACATTTCATTAAGTAGAGCTCAGATTAAGCTCTTCCCCAAATCTCATGTGTAACAAGTCAAGCAAGGAGGCCGGGAGTCCGATGAAACGGGCAGGCATCTCTACACAAAGAGGACGGAAGAGGTAGAGGAGATGAAGGGAATCGAAGTGGAGAAAAGATCATAATCCCAGTGAGATTACGGTATATGGGGCTCAATGATGCACTACATAAAATAGGTAAAGAACTGAATAAAAAGACATTGTAGATGTATGATATGTTGACCGTAAAAACATTTTCTTTCATTTCATTCATAGTCAACACAGCAATCGGGATCATTTTTCACAACTTAACGTACGGAGAGTTGACGACAAAGCGACAATTGACCACTACTTGTGGGCAGTGCCACCGCAATCCAAAACAAGAATGTCTCACCTTCAGGAGGCAAAAATAGATTATGGCCTCAGTACAAACCTGTATTTGTACAGGCTGATTACAGGTGGTGGACATATTGATTCTCCTATCGCTCGTCAGAAAACACACAACACTGAATTGTATTGAATTGTATGTGAAATCTTTGGGCGGCATGAGGGCCAATTTATACATCAAAACACAGGCAGATGCAAGCAGCAGCAGACAAACCCATGTCTGCTGGACGTGTCATTGTTATTGGTTTTTTTTCAAATAGTTTTCATGCATCCTGGAAAACCTTTGTTATATTTCAAGCTTTGGAAAACACATGGAAAATAGGAGAAAAATTAAAATGATCGAATGCCAGAATTCACTTCCTGAGTCCATTTCTGGCTCCACAATATCCATCTTGTTTTTAAAAACACCCCAGAAATAAATATATGAACGTGTTTCTAAAGCAGTAATTGAACACGAACAGTGACGAAGATAGAGTGTCCTTCCCGATATCACAGGGAGGAGAATGAATCCGACCCTATTTTTCCCTCTCTACTCAGGCCTAGATGTTACACACTCTGTGCTGTCCCTGTTTTAGACTCGATTGGTTAAAAACAAGTCGATGTGCTTCTCCGTGTATGCAGCAGATGAGTAAAAAGAACTTTAAAATTTCCCTTGAAGTCTTGAAAATGAGACGCACAGCGAAACAGGAGGAAACACGACGAGACGGCGTGTGGATGAAGGATTGATGATCACGGCAAACATTTACTTTGTCCGAAGGAATCAATCAGCGGAAAGGCAGCCCTTGCCAAGAATTTTTGGATTTATACTTAAGCAACATCTTTTCATCCAGCGCCCAACGTCTTATTGCACTCCTCTGCTTTGGAAGTGTATGAATGTAGTGGGACTTTATCCCTGCACACCCTGACTGATTACACATGACAGGAGGAATTGTTCAATTATTGCTGTGTGTGATGTGAGGAAGAGCAGCATTGTGGTTTTCACTCGGAATCCTTTCATTTACCTCCTCAGAGGTACATGCTGTACAAAGAAACACAAAAGCAGGCACTTGTACTCCTGGCATTATGCTAACGTCACTGTGCTTCCCCTCTGCTGCGTGGTGCTTCTCGCTGTATGTGCGAGCTGATGTTTACATGTCTTGAGGAGGCCAATTTAAAGCTAGCCCGTGGCTACGCTGCATACGATAAAAGCGCATAACTCCATGCATACTAAATATATTAATCATAGCTGGCCTAGTAATTCACCTGTGGAAATCATAATGTGGAGATCAAATGCTTCAGGGTCTGGGATACGTCTGCACAAACAGGATCACCGCAGGGTTTCATTTCAGTTCGGCGGCATCAAGAACAGAATGGGGGCGCACGCAAACACACGCGCACCTACACACACTCGCACAGATTGTGTATAAGTGTATAGCTGTCACCCATAAACACTCATTCTAATCATTTCCTCCATAGAGCACAGTTATGTTTTTAGTCCTGCTTGTTCAGTGCTACAATATCTCAGAACCTCTTAACTCGGCCAACTAAAATTCCTGCATTCACCAAACAATTTTGTGAGCTGAAAGGTTTTGGAGGAAATTCATAAAGGCAGCACCAGATTTATCGTGTTGTTATGATAAAAGCGGACCACTTCCTACTGTGTTTTCGGCGTCGGATAAGCTATTAATAAAATACGGCATCCCAAATTCAAGCCTGTTTATGTCTGACGGTTGACTGCAGTGGGGTGGAATCTGGGTGACGTCTTACTGCATTCGATTGATCAACAAATCTGACATCTAAGCTCACCCAGTGGATCATTCAGATGATCTCAGTTTTAAGTTTTGATGTGATCTCTCATGCATCCTCTTAGATCTGTGCGTCTTCCATCATAGACAGAAACGCAGCAGAGAATGAATATGCAGCAGCTCATTAACATGTCGCATTTCATTGGCTTTTACGTGCTCTGACCCGGCGGCGGTAACCGGTGCACTGATTAACATCAGCAAGCTCCAATCATTGCAGTGCATATTTGATGCTGTGTGGTTGCCATTGTCTTTTTGTATGGGTCGGCCATCGTGCATTTGTGTGGATCAGCCGCATTGAAATATGGTCTGCATTAGATAAGGATACAGTGTGTGTGCTGGACAAGGGCCACATTAATGGAATGGCTGCACGGTAACACACAGAAACAAACCACTAATGTGTACCTGAAAGAATACTGATTCAGAGGCATGCAAATGATTTTGAAAACGATTGCGTTCATTATAGTTGTTTTGTTCTCCTCAGTGTCTGCTCTACTCACTGCTGTGTTGTCAAACCTGGTGTTCAAGTACCACCAATACTGCACTTATCCCTGCTCTACCCACATCTATTTACATAAATCAGCTGTGTTTATCCATTTAAGAAGGGAAAAGCGCCTGATCAAGTGAACACACGTTTGACTAATCAGGTGTGGGTAGAGAAACAACAAGTGGGAATACAAATTGTTTTGCAGTTCTCAAGGACCAAATCTGGGAACGGCTGAGATCCTTTACGTTAAAACCTGCTGTGGACACATGGATGGTACTGGTAGCACAGTTTAATCATTGATGATCTGACATGATCCTGGATGTGTCTGTCCTGTGATGGTAAAAGTCGCCTGTGACTACAGCAACATGTCAGTTCACCCACACCTGTTTGGATTCCATGTATTCTATGAAGAAGACCTTTGGATGAGAGGTGAAACGTCTTCAAGTGTTTTCTATTAAGTCCAGTTGCTCTCGATTCAATCCTTCTTGGAGGACGAAGCGATGACACGTGGGGGTGGATCAGTCCTCAACTGTCAGTTTTACCCAGATGACTGTTGTGGATTCTTTGAAATACCAGGAAGAACGTGATGTCCTCACAATGTCATTATTTGTTTGAACTGTGAGTAAACTCAAGTTAATATCGTCAATTGAATATGAATATAAATTATTAATAATAATAACAACAATAATAATAATAATAATAATTCTTGGACTCTCGGTTGAAGTATTTTAATTACATTTTGTTCAAATCACCAGAATACAGTAGCTCATATTTTTTTATTTCTTCTCGCTCTCTTTCTCTCCCTCATTGTTTTTGAGTTACTAGTTAGAACTCTGTGCTGCATCTATATTATTCTACGGTGTTATTACAACTTTTATTTGTAATTTCCCTCTTGAACACGGAGGGATTTTTTTCCTTTTATATTAAATTTTTGGGGGGGACTAGTTGGTTTTGTGTCGCTTTGAGGCATTGTGAAACTGCACAAAACAAAATTTGAAAATGAACTAGACTTGATAAATGGACACACGGTGGTTCTATTCACAACAAACATGAATATGTATTAGTCCAAGCATGGAGTACGAGCTAAATTTTGAACAAATTTCCCTGAAACGGTTTTAGTAATTTTGGTGGACAAAAAGAAAGAACAAAATAAAGAATGTCAGTAAGTGATGAAGGTAAAGTGTTTACACCAAAGCTGATACTGGGACATGCTACATCATATGCAACGTATAAAGATATTTGTTTTGTTTTCGAGAGATAACAACACACACACACACAGTCACCAGAAATTACACGGTGAACCCATTTGCTGATCACAGCTCAGGTCTGCACAACATGCCGGCACTTTACAATAAGCACACACTTACAACCCTTCACATTCCTTGATGTAGAACTGTGCCTTAATAATAGAGAGCTCCTGGCAGTGCTCCACCATCTTTTATTCATATACTCTTCTCTTTTTAAACCAGGTCACTTTTCTGCTAGTTACGCACATGACACCGGTGGCATTTTTCACCTCCCCCGTAAAACAATGTGAGTGGAAAATCTTGTTGATAAAATCACATGATTAACTTGGGCAGAAACTGAAGAGACGGCAACATGCAAATGATGAGTCCCTGCAGCATTTGATGACACGTATGGTGTAAAAGGTGTAAGCGTATGTTAATAGGGCTCATTGGAATCACTCTGAGTGTTTCATTATCCATTTTATCGGTCTGTGAGTGGTTACAAGTAAGAGTATACAGATATCAGCTGGGCTTCCAGCATTAATTCATGTTTATCTCCCCAGCCTCTGGGATTCTGTTGCCACCCTGCCTGCCTCGCTCTACTTGAGAAGAAAAAGCCAAATGTTGATTTTTATTGCCGATGGTTTAATGGGTAAATGACCTTGCTACACTTTTAGCTTTGTGTCTTATCTTTCTGGCAGCGAACGATTGTGTCTGTGTGGTTTAATTGACCCTGTGTGACATTTATTTTTTGATGCTGCTATTTGAGAAGAGATAATATATACAGTTATATCAATGTGATTTTCCAGGTTAATTAAAGGGTGAATGAAAACTGGAGATGAGCAAAAAAATAACCCTTCCGTAATGGCTTCAGTATAATGATTTCACTAATGTCATTTTTTTTTTTTTTACAGTTTTGTGATTTTTCATTTTTTTCATTTTTTTTTTACAGATTTTTTGATTTATTTTTTAAATAGATTTTTGTTTTTTTTCCCCCAGATTTTTTTATTTATTTATTTTTTACAGATTTTTTGTTACCTATGAGTGACTAATACGCAAGAAAATAATGCTCATCTCAGCCGCTATCCCAACGCGTCACATCAACAGACCCCAGGTTGTTTCCTGAGTCAGGACGGTGGTCTATGAGCCAAAATAGTTTGAAAATCCCTGCTGGAGACCATAGTGAATGTGACTTGTAATGCCATGTAATGTGACAACACCTGTACACCTGTAATTCCATTCAATGAATAACACATCCTAAACCTAATAACGCCTAACGCCTGCTACAAGGCTATAAAAACAGTAAATCGTACCTGTACACTTCCACACCCATACACACTTCATAAAACATATTTGCCAACTTTGAACTGATCCACCTGCAATATTCACATAAAAGAGGTGCAGTGATGCAACGTATAATGCACCTTCTTTGAGTGTCGGGGGAGGAATTTTTGGAGAGATGTTTTTTTTTTTTTTTTTACCGGAAAGATGAGAGATATGTGACACACAAAGGGAATTATTCAGGCTTAAAGAATTATATCAAGAAAAAGGGGAGAGAAAGACCAAATGTCGGGAAAGTGTGTGCGTGTGTGCGCAAAAAGTGGACATATGTAATATTTCTGCAAGTGTGTACCTACATGAGGACAAGGCATGAGATGATGAGTAAAAGTGGGGCACTAACAGTAAAAAGCCAGACAGGTAAGATAAAACCAATGAAATATGCAGGCAGAGAGCATCTTTACCTGCTTTCATGTCCTCGCTGTTGTGTCTGAGTAGCTGAGATGAAAACAGGAAAAAGAGCGGATGAGTGGAAAGCAGAGGGTAGAGAGTGGTGTCCCTGGATAGACAGTTGGCGTGGCTAAGAATAGATAATTTGGGCCTCTTGAGCAACACAGATATTCTCTCTTCTGTTTGAGTCTTTGTATTTACCATGAAAGACAATCTTTGAAATGTTGTTAACACACTGGACATTTCTTTTCATTTGTACAGAACCAAAACCATTTGGCCAGTGACGCATACAGCATTTTGCAGATACACACAGAGGCACAAAATCATAGTTGAGATATACATTTATGTGATTACTCCTGCGTAAGTCTGTAATGGAGAATGTTTGGTATCATGACATTTGCAGCCTACCTAAACCACACACACACACACACACACACGGATTAGAGGGTAGGGCCATCACTTAGTGATCGGAAGACTGCCATATCGATCCCCTGTTCCTTCGTGTCTGAGGTCACTGAGTCAGACAATAGCCTGTCTCATGCCTCCATACACCTGATCTTCGTCGCCACTTTCGCTCTGACAGATGAGATGAGCCCCAGAATGCCTTGAGCCCCAAAGAGGAGCCAGACCCTAACCCCCAATTGCTCCCGACCAGCTAGCTGGCCTTGCATGGTTACCTTAGCTGTCAGTGTGTGAACGTGAGGCGAACATTGTAAATTGTCTCTGGACTAGAGACCATTCACACACTGCCGCTACAATACAGGCTTTTGTTTTCCACTTTTGTTGGGGGAACATACGTATTATTCCTAAAGGAAGGAAAACACAAGATGTCTCTCTCTCGCTCTCTCTCTCTCTCTCTCTCTCTTGCCTCCTGAACTCAAAAAGTGACCGTATTTGCCAACAACATCTCCACACAACAGGTCCATGAGATTATTTGTGTGTTGTTTTGAACATAGCGTATATTAATTTTCTCACTGTATTAGCATCAATGACAGCGTGCATCAATCTGCTTCTCCGAAACTGCAGGATTGTAGAAGATTCAATGCAGCTGCTAATATTAAATGACTGGCTGTGACGTGGGAGGTGGTTGAGCACAGTTTAGGGTGTGTGTAGTGTTTTGCAGGTGTGTTTGTGACAGCTGCATCTAATCTGGTAATCAGCATCTCACCTATTTATCTTGTGCTGCGGTGAGATCGGGGCCTGACAGAAACTGACAGAAAAACAGAGAACCTGTAAAGCTGTAACAGAGTGGCAACCAGATTTATGGTTAAGTTGTTTATGTTTAGTTGGCCGATAAAATCTGTTGTCATGCCTCCATCCTGTGTGTGTGTGCGTACCTGTGACTAGACATCAACACCTGTGGCTTGATATCAACATCTGTGCCTGTCACAGTAAATACACACAGTTTAAAAATGATTTTTATCCCTGATATAATTTCTCATGTGATTCTCCATCGCTGACATCAGTTTGGGAATATTCTTGATGAAATTGCCAGATTTCTTTGCTCCGCTGTGATGCTTCAAGAGTCAAATGTTTGGTTGTGTAGCAGCTGTCTGCAGGGGTAAAAAAACAACAACAAAAAAACGTGGCAGATGTGCATGGGAGGTTGTGATGAAAAAGCAAGGCTGAGAGTGGAAAGTGGTTTAACAAAGCCAGGATGTGAGGTCAGCAAGAAATAAGGAGAGGTGCAGCGAATGAAGGTAGAGCCATAATAACCATAACAAAGGAGAACGCGTTGGAATAGACGAGAGTGATTTTGTGATACTTGATGCCAAAAACTGCGCGGAGAAGTGGCGCAACATCTAATGAGTGCAATGAAGAAGAAGAGGGAGAACACAGAGAGAACAGAATATGAAATTCCTGATCTACAATCCACATGAACCAATAAACAATAACAAGAATTAAAACTTTTTAAATCTGTGCACGCAAAACGGGGCCAACTTGTTCTACCAAGACAAAATTACAACTGAAATTAAACATGAATAATCTGAGGTCTGTGTGGAAGGAGATGCACCCAATAAGAGCGGAAAAAAAGCAGAACTGTCTGAGATACGACTCAGATAAACAACTCCTACACGACTTAAATGATTTTCATTTAGGAGTTAATGTCCAACAACTGATGAAATTGATGTTTTGCGAATGTGCTGCAGGTGTGGAAGATGCAATTAGGAGCATTTTTTATCATAGAATATTTCAATTTTCACTTTTCCATTTGGGGGACGTGGGAGGGGCGGGGGTTCCTGCTCTGTGGAAACTGCGGTGATCCTGTCGCTAAGACAAGTATTTGGTTACCGTAATTGATAAACTGTTCTTCTCCGCAGTGATTGAACCGGTGTGTAAGAAACGGCAACGATCCCAGGCCCTCTGCTTGAGGAAACTCGGGTCTTTTAGCGTTTCCAGATCGTTGATGTTATGTTTCACAGGTGTTTTATTGAATCTGTTTATGTTTTACATTGATGTGCTGCCTCCCAGCCTCATGTGTCAGAGACAAAAACGCACTCAACCATAATGTTAATCAGGGCAGAAGCTGCATGGTAATCTGAGCTCTTCTCCAGGCAGGCAATAGGCCCTAAGTAAAGACCGGACCGTTACTGGACTCATTGATTGCACCATTAAGTTTTTACCTTTCGTCTGTTGCTCCTTTTAGATTATCCTAACCAGACTAACCAGAACAAACGATCTCTGCCTTCTCCTATTAGATTAGATGTTAAAATCACATTCAAGATAAGGACTATGAACTGGTAAGTAAGTAAGTGCTATGTGGATGTGTTCTTGAAATTAATACACTGATATAAAAACTGTGGTTTAAAAATCAAATCATCAGCTAACCACATGCTGTCTGTGCTGACTGTCGCCTGTTTCACACCGGCAGGATAGTGGCTG
>OMNV01009054.1:270341-292290 GCA_900303265.1 Brotula barbata
GTCTTTCACGCTGAAATGGCGCTGAACTGAACTTCCTGCCTAGGAAGTCACAGCTGAAAAAAAAAAAAAAAATCTGACCTTTGTCAGATAAGTGCTTGGTGGTCCAACTTGGTAACTATTCAGCTACTGACGCGTTTAGATGTTACAAACTTCCATGACAACAGATGTAATAAATATAAACCCTCTGGGGGTCGAAGGCTACTGGACAGACAAGTCTCCTATCAGATGGGCTGGGGGTCCCTGGGGGTCCCGTGGGGTCCCGTGGGGTTATGTTTTGGAGCTGATTCTCTGGGACTCTTCATCGTGGTGCTACAGCGAATGGAAAAGTTTGACATTCCACGGCGCTGTCATTACCTGTCTGGCTTGAAACCGATTGTTGACGTTTGCACTCAGTGACTGACAACAAACTGATATCCGAATACAGAGAAATTGAATGGATAAAACTGATAAGTTCCCCTGGAGAAGGCACCGCCGCAGCCCAATTATTGGATTTGTCATTTCAGAGTAAGAGATAAATTTGGCTACGTGCTACCAAATCTTGTGAATTTGACTCGTGTAGTCAAGTATCGATGAGTTTTAACGGAAAACCTTTCAGCCCATTAGCACGTAGAAACCTGCCAAGTTTTTTTGGTGCCATTTTCTTCTGTGTGCAGTCTCTGCTGCCACTTAGCCTCAAGTGCACAACACGCTAACACGCACGGAAAAATAACAGTACTGTCAAATACGTGAGTATGTAAGCTTTGGGAACTGAATTGGATTAAGATTATGTTCTCACTCTTTCCTCGTCTGGACAGATGAATAAATCATCCATGGTCGGTGGCTGTTTGTCTTTGAGACTCAACTTCTCCACCTGATCTCACCTTTCGGTGGCTTTCCGGAATTGGCCATAGGTGTGAATGGGAGTGTGATCGGGTTGTCTGTCTCGGTGTGTTAGCCCTGTGGTGGCCTGCGACCTGTTCGGTGTGTATCCTGTCTCTCGCCCGGTGACTGCTGCGATAGGCGCCGGTCCTTCAGATAAGGATAAGTGGGTAAGACAAAGACTGAATGTTACATTTTACACGACTGTCAGGAGGGCGTGAGGATGAAGAATGCACGGCCATCACCGTGTCCAGCGTTTGACCTGCTGTAACCTCTGCTATAAGACCGTGTTGCAGAAGCAGGGGTGGGGAAAAACATAAAAATGTATTTTGATACAAAATACTCATATTGTACATGTATAAAACTACGGTACGGTATTTTGAAATTTTGAGTTGACATGTCAAACCTGATGATACTTTCTAAACCTTCCAGAATAAGAAATAAAAACATCACTCTCTCATTCATATTAAACAGCCTCGTCTCCATAAGAAATGCATCCACGTTGCCCAGTGAACTCAAGTATTGTCCATGAGCACTCACCTCTCCGTGGATGAGCACCGGACTGTGACTGCGCCCCAGACTGAGCTCTGGAGTCCAATGTCATTTCCTGTTTTTCTGTTTACATTCATGTTTTTAATCACCCCACTGTACCAATGCTTCTATTTGTAGCTGGTGGTAGATAGAAGGACTGCTGCCTTTGTTCGTGTGGCTGAGGGAGGCGGTGTTGGAGTACTGGTGCATTGATTGGTGTACTGTGTAAAGAGAACTGGGGAGCTGCCAAAGCCCCGTGGGGCTCCGGTGATGATTCTTTTAGCCTCTGACAGGGTGTTATTGACTTTGACCTGCTGTGTGCGATTTGTTACAAAAGACAGAAACCAATTCATGATGCAGTGGTTGATGTTCTTATTGTTCAGCTTCTCTATTAAAAAATGAGGCCAAAGCGTATTAAGTGCTGCGCTAAAATCAACATATAACAACGAGCCTCGGGATGCTGAGTGCACCTCGGCGTCAGAAAAAGACACACCATCAATTTTTCAAAACATTTCACAGTGGTGGATGTTAATGACACAGGACAGTAGTCATTGTTTGCAGCCAGGCTAGTTTTTTTTCTGCAAAGGAACGATAACATGCTTTTTCCAAAAGGGATAGAACAACATCCAAGTTGACAGATTGCCGCAAAACATGGTGGAGTCCTTATGTGGTATAAATTATGAGCTGAAATGTCATCTGGGCCTGTGGCTTATTCGATTATGTTGTAACTATTGAATATAATACTAATAATAATACTGAATACTAAGAATAGACAGGGGATAATTCGGTGATATAAGCTAATGTTGTACAGTGGACTGTGTTATGATTCATGCATCTGTAACAGACCATCTGATGCTTGTTATGTGTGTGCCATTACACACAGTGACCTGCACAGACTTCCACGCATGCTGCTGCTGCTGCTGCCAGATTACCTGTAAGTGTAGAGGGAGTGTGACTCCATATCTTTTTATACTGGCACACAGAGGGTGATTGAGAGTGTGTGTGGACAAGGAAAAGGATCGGGCTGTAACAGAATCATTGTTCAAAATTCCCATGGGGTCTCCACGGTTGAGTCTCAGTCAATTGGGTTTGCATTATTAGATGTGAATGGATATTGATTGCTGTTTTGATTGAAATGTCTCCTAACTTAAAATATTTTTCATTGAAAATCAGATGGGAAACGCTTAAAAGAGAAACAGTAAAGTGCAACGAAAGAGGAAGAAAATATAATGAAAGAAAATGAAAGGATATGAGTTTTACAGCTACATTGAACCAGTTCAGTATATTTCTTAATAAATACAACAAGGGTGATGCAAAGTAGAGTGAATTTGCTATTTGCGTTGGATACATCTGAGGGTGTGATGTAATCAACAATCCAAATCTGGGTTTGTTAACTTTCAGATGCAAAATTAAAGATTTAGATCTTAACAAATGGAAAAGAATCCCAACCCTGGTGAATACTGGAAAGTAGCTCAGCAAACAAAATAAATGCTTAAATTAGAAAAATACACATATTAAACATTGTGACCGGAAAAAATAGAATTGCAGGGAGAATCAGTTTTATGACCGATAGAAACAATCAATCAGGATAAAGTAAGGAAGAAAAGTTAGTGATGTAGATGTTATTGATTTGGTTAAAGGCAGAATGAGTAAAAAAAAATCAGATAAACGCAGCACAATAAATGTGGTGTGTATGGAAAAATGCACAGGTGCTAATTTAAAAACATCATCGGCACCACGAAGAAGAAGAGGAAACTGCAGCTTCTCCTTGCTCTTTAAGAATCTTCATTTTATTATTTGGGCACCGTGATGTTGATAGGAACAGACTGGTTGGTCCTAGGTGAGCAGCCAAGCTAAAAATTATATCAGCTAAAAATGATTCCAGATGGACAAATCTGTGTACTGTTCAAATTTCCATAAAATATGTTTTATTGAGTTGTTAGCAATTGAAAGTTACCAGTTGCTTCGAGTGTGTTTTGCGGCCTACAGCAAACTGTGCTGAATGAGACTCTCAAAAAATGCTCATTCAGTATATAAATGTTATCATTACATCAACAGTGCAATAACAGAGCACCCACAGGCGATTAATCTGCAATTTACAGCAGGCGAGCATGATGTGGAAAAATAAACTCCTTGCAGAAATGAAAAATTCTGCATTTCTTTGCCGTGCTGCTCAGGCAGGCAGATCAGAAGTCTCAACCTGTTAACAGGGCTGTTGAAATGAAAGGCGCGACGTTCCGGGCAGATGTAATTCCACAGATGCAGGCAGTGTGAAGCAGACATAAGAGGAGCAGTGTTGCAGTGGGAAACATCACTGAGCACTGAGAACCAAAAAATAGAATAAGCCATGTTCTCGAATGCCTCAAAGGATTCCAAAAGAATGTTGTGACCGTACCAAATGTAATCGTTATGAAGATGCTCTAATTGCACCAATTAGTTGAAACTCCACAGAGAGGAACAGAAAAACTTGGGACGGTAAAGTTATACTGAATCTTATAATTAACCGAGACTAAATTCTGGATGTGAACATGTGTAGTTACCTCAATTACTTAAAGTAGAGAGAATCTTATAGAGTGTAAATATTATTGAAATATATCTGGTGAAAAGATAAGTAATTAAGCTGCCTGTAAAACATATTTCATAGTAATTATGAGTCACGTGACTTGAAGGACACTGTGGTTGTTTGAGTGGAGTTGAGCAAGTAGGAAAAACAGAGGAAATCAGACGTGCACAAATTTATGTAAAAATGAACTTTTCTGTCAGTAGTTATTTAAAACATGATAGTTATGTTGCTTGCGAAGAAGTCACTTTACACATCAACTTTGAGTCCCCATCTATCTATCTATCTATCTATCTATCTATCTATCTATCTATCTATCTATCTATCTATCTATCTATCTATCTATCTATCTATCTATCTATCTATCTATCTATCTATCTATCTATCTCATCTCATCCATCCATCCATCCATCCATCCATCCATCCATCTATCTTTTATTGAAAATAAAACCAGAGGACTCTGGAAATTGAATGAATTGAATTACAGTTATAATAAATGTCATCCCGCCAAAAAGGCTTCCTGCCTGTTAAGAAGAGTGATTGTAACTTATTAAGATGAAGATGAAGAGACAAGTTTAGAGGATTGCAGTACAGCCTTCAGGAAGTACCTGGCCCCCTTTACCAAATGTTGTTATGTTACAGCTTTTTATTTGGTTGAAATGATGAAGCGGAAACAGAATTTAGCTCATTAATTAGATGTAATAAACAGAACTATTATTTACGTACGTGTCCACCAAAAGTTTCTTCATTTTGGTTGGAGTTCACCTGTGGACTTTCAATTCATTGGACATGATCTGGACAGGCACACACCTTTCTGAAAAGTTCCCCGAGTTGACAGTACAAGTGAGAGGACACCAGACACTGCTCATCACCTGGCCAACACCGTCCCTTTGGTGATGCAGCGTCACGCTGTGAGGATGTGTTTCAGGTGAACGGAGCAACCTATAGAGCCATCTTTGATGTAAAGTTTCTTCAGAGCCCTGAGGTCCGTTAACGGTTCACCATCCAGCAACACAATGACCCCAAGCACACAGCCCAGACAACACAGGACTACGGACACATCTGTGGATTGCCTTCAGTGGACATGAACCCAATCAAATATAGATGGAGTATCTGGACAGACCTGATTTCTGAAATGATGTTTTCATTTTGTCTGACTAATGAAGAAAAATGAATGCAAACAATTTGAGAGCAAAGCAGTGACATAACATAATATGGGAGGTAAAAATAATCAAAACGCACATGTATTTTGTGTAATGGTTGGTTGGGCTGAAAGCCTGAGGACTCTCAGCCCTTTGACAAGCAGGTTGATATGGCTGATTGGCCTCACTTTCATAGCTGATTGGATCATCAGCACAGGAGACATAAACAACCTGTTTGTTTCCACATGCTGCTGTAAACCTGGAGGGGTGGGTCATATTTGGTGACTGTGAGTGTGTGTGTGTGTGTGTGTGTGTTTGTGTATGTGACGGCAAGAGGGAGGGAGCAGTGAGGTTCTGTATCCATGAGCAAGCATATTGAGAATATATTACCATGTCCTCCTTTGCATTAGGGTGTATTTTTTATTACTATTCATAATTCTGGTGATATTGACACAGTGATAAGCTGAATTGAGTTTATGAGTCTTCTCCTCAGAGAGGGATACCAGCACGAACCTTTGGGTGAGTCAGCAAAATAACATCAAAACTAATCACAGTTTAATGGATCTCCAAGTCCCAAGGTCGCAGAGATGTGAATAAAGCACAGCCGGAAGTCTCTATACATTCAGACGCCGCTGATGCTCTAAACACCGAGGAAACGGACGGCACTCACCACGGGCTGGGATTAAATGTGCTGTTTCTCGGCAGGCCTCCCCTCATTAAAACATATATGCTGTGGCAAGCCAGTGTGTGCGCACCTCACGCATCCCATTAAAAACAATGGAGAGAGGCTAACGGAAACTCTGCCAGCCGCCCAAGTGACAACAGAACAAAATATGCTGCGCTGGAGATGAGCAAAAAGATTTAAATGTTGGATTGAGACTCACACAGTCTGATCCAAGATGAAGCCTTTATAGCTGTTAACACGGAGTCTCCTGTAAAGGCCAGTGAGATGTGGGTGGGAATGGAATTATGGGTTTTTTGACATTTCTCATTTATCTAAGAAATGTTCTCAGGTTATAAAGGTCTGGGGTGATGGGAGCTATGACTGTTGGTGTCTTTAATTTCCTGTCTCTTTACCTCCAAGGAATTGGCTTGAAACGTTACAAGCAGTTTATGTGGCTGTAAACTCACCACTCTACACCGTATCCCTACTGATATATAGTAACCCTTATAGATAGTGATAGCAAGGATAGGCTAGAATGTGCACGTCATAAATCAGGGTCCAATTCTGGGCCCGGGCACGTGATTAATACGAGAAAAGAGCAGCCTGTGACTTATTGAATGGGAAAAGTTTATTATCTGCATGTATGCTGGTCTGATTTTAAGGAGGAATATCAAAGTTTATTTTTGGTTTTTGCTATTTTGTAAACTAATTTTCCCATAATGAAGCCCCAAGGCCTCAATGAGGAGCAAAGGGAGCCTCTGGGCCTCTAAATCAGAGACAGTGAAGGATTGCAGCGTGAAACTAACTGGTTGTTGGTCACAGCCGCATTTCTTCCACATTTCATAAAATTATATTAACAATATAACCGTGGCCAGGTCTGAAATCTAAGCTGATGCATGCTGGGATATACAGGTGGGTCCTTGTTGTGTTGGCGTATTTGTAACTGCTTCTCGAGCTCACAGTCTCTTGGTACACGTAAGAGTTACTCCTCATGCTTTTTCGACGATTTGAGTTAAAGTTATTCATCACTGTTTTATTGTTACGATGAGCATTAAAGCGTTTGTCCTTCACATTGGACGCCTACACGCAACGACACTCGACATCCCAGCCTGGAAGCCAGGCTCGCAAAAAAATTGACTTTTGTCAGATAAATGCTTGGTGCTCCAACTTGATAACTATTTATCTCCTGTAGCCTACAGATGTTTGGTGAATATATAAATCCAGCTCACTGTCTCCCGTGACCTTTCCTTTGTATGTAAAGCCTCATAAAATGGGTTCTGGGGTACTTTATGTCATTTCACCTCCACAATTATCCGTTTGTCGTCCGCGCCAGAGGTGATATCGATCACAGCGCTGTATTTATGACTCGGGACCGGACAGACAGGTTTTCTGTCCGAGATTGGCTTGGGAGTCTCGAGCTCAAGAGGTCCTGTGGGGTTGTGTTTTGTACCAGAGAGTGCAGTACATGGGAGGCAAAAGACATTAACAATTCATTTTCAGCTTGCAGCAGGCACACAGAAGAAATAGATTTGACACTGAATCTAAGAAGTGATGCGCCAGATACGGGAACGCTCCATCGCCATGCGTGTAGTGTGAATGGTGTAACCTGTTAACACGGGTCTGCCATTACACTTTCCAGACCCGTGTCTCTTTTAGCACACAGTGCACGAGATAAATATACAAACTGCTGCCGGGAACCATCATACGCTTCATGGGGCTGCTATTTGACGCAGGTTATTCTATTCTGCCTGACTCCAGGTCCACTCTCCCGTCCAGTAGGTGGCAGTAATGCACAAATAAACTCAAATGTGTTAGAATAGAATAGTTTAATGCCATTTGTAACCAGTATAGGTCAGCACAGGTACATTGAAAAAGAAAAAAAGAAGGGAGGGGGGAGCAGGATAGAGAAGAGAGGAGCTCTCAATACAAAATAGAAACAGGCCGGGCATGCACACCAAATGTAAAGCACACACTATATACTATAACAAATACACAGTACTGAGTGAGGAGGTGTCCCGTCAAGGTCAGGAAGCCTTTCAGATGGCGAGATATAAGCACAGGGAAACATTCAGAAGAGCTAAAAAGCAAAAGGAGAACTCACCATGGAAACACAAGCGAGCAAGCGAGCAAACAGAGTGAGCCAAGTGCACCCATGGCGTAAAAAAAAAGACGGAGCAACATAAAGTGGTTGTCAAGATTACACAGGAGGAAGCAACATTCAGCGAATGGAATCCAATAATGTTAACAAAAGGCATAAATAATTTATTTGAGGTGGTGTGGGGGGTGGGGGGGTGGAGACAATTAGAGTTTTACGAAATGGAACATTGGCGATTGTGAGGTAGGACAGGAAGCAGCAGTGTAAGGTCGTCGAATTGAACGGGAGGAATGGACAGAGTGTACCGGCTGTTACAATGCAGCTGTTGGTGTGGGGATTATTACAGGAATACCAAAAGGGAGGATCAATGGATGACTTCATCACCACCTGAAATATATCTTGGATACATGGGTTATAATGCCATTATAATGGCGTTATATACCGCTGCTACTCCAACGTAACAACAGTCAAAGGTTAATCCGTGTGGCGTACGTATCACAAGAAAACAAAAGATCCTTTCCTTTTGTTTGGTTCAGTGATGAATCGCCCCCCCGACAGCCATGGCGATGATCTTGAATGCTGAAATCAGGTGTGATCGAATGAACCAGACTCAATTTTTGAGTTGTACACAAAAGACACATAATTTATTTGAGATAAATTAACCTGAAAATGAACAAGAAAACAAGCTTTGTTATCTCAAAATAACAGAATAATTAACTGGTGATCTCGAGATAACAACATGACAAAAATGATTGCAAGCACAGCCGTTCTCGGTTTCCGTAGTAACTGTAGATTTGTTACAGAATTTTGTGAAGTGCTTAAATTCATTTTATTACGATACACGCTGCTACATTACTAGAGTACAAAAAGGTGGAAACAATTTGTGTATATGCATGTATAATCACACTGAAGCTGTTTTGTGTGTTATAAACTCAACATTTTACATTTGTGTTTTTTTTTAAAAATTCATTTATATTACATATTACAGAAGAGCATCTTGACTGTTGGGTTGACATAAAGGTCAAAATTAATATTTGATTGAAAGTTGTAACTCCTGTCCTTCATACATCCACTCATATTAGATGATAATGTATTCATGCTGAACACACCCAGTTCCCACGGGTGCCTGAGGTACGCCAGTGTGACCCCTGCTGTGAAAATACCCAAAGTGCATCATTTCTCCCCCACTTTGGTGGACTGCCCATGCCTTTGGAGCAGCATTAAAATGAGCTCTAACTGGCACAGTGTTTGCCTGCCCAATACAAAGTGAAATTGTTTATACTCCTCAGTCTGCTTTTATATTAATCGCTTAATTGGAAGTTTTAATAATTTATGCTTTGTTTGACTTTATATAGAGTCAGGGATTCTTGAGTTTAAGGGCTATCCTTTCTAAAATTGATTTTATTTGCTATTTGAAACTCATTTTTCCAAGGCTTGAACGCTGCCATAGAAAAATTGCCTCCTGTACATGCAATTTTATTTGAAATTATAAAAATCCGTCTAACATTCAAAAGCTCTATTTTTGTGCGGCACACACCTGATTTGAAGTAAAAAATGCATATGCACAAGCTCTCATTTTAACCTTTAAAACTCCAACTCTGCACTTTTTTTTTTTGTTTGTTTCCTGCTCTTCCGTCTCCGTGGTTTGAGCACCGAGGCACATTTGAATATGTTGAAAACTTGAAAGTTTCTCAAAGAATAAATTTCTAATTCGAATTCAGATGGTTCATTCACTTCAGACTTATTGCGTTAGATGTTAATGCTACATTATATGGATAAGCAGTGATGAGACAGATGACATTCGACAGCCACGGAGAGTATCGTGCACCAACACGGTGAGTGAGGGGCAGTGAAGAGGCAGATTGAAATGAGAAGCTCCTCACGACACGAACTGAAGAACACCCTCTGTCTCAGCTAAAGTGAAAGCTCTGATCTAAAGCCCAGATTTTTGTTCTACCTCCCCTCCATCGCCTACATCTCCCTGGCACAACGACACATAACCAAACTCTGTCCAATTAGCAAACTAATTATGAGTCTGCATAACTTTTTTTTATCAGGTCTGGTTCACTTATAATTGCAAAGTGTGACCCTAAACACATAAAAATTCAACAAAGTAAACTTTTTTGTTTTGGTTCACTGATTACATGCAAGAATGAAGCGGAATTCGATTGTATAGGTTTGTTTATTCCCAGTAGCAGAATCCTTTGAGACTCTACAACAAAACCCAAAAAGTCAAAACATGTATAGTGTTGTATTTTTACTAAACCCGCGAGAGATAAATTTAATGTCAACTCAATTCTTCAGTTTTTACCGGTGAGGTGCACAGCTGTGGTTAGATATTTGAATGAAATGTAGCTAATAACATCACAGCAGGTCATCGCTCAACTGTGAAATACCTGCAAACTAATTAATGAGTGGGAGAGGAGGGAGTAAGACAGGCAAAATTATTGAATTTATTATTATTATTTTCTATTTGATGTAATATTACTGCTGTGGTGTCTTTGCTGTGATCTATTCTGATAAAAAAAACCCCCAAAAAACATAATTATTTGATCACAATTTCGCTCTATCTCTCTACAAGATCAAACGGTTTTCTTTTTTTGGGGCATTTCTGCTTTATTGTGATAGTGACAGTACAGAGACAGACAGGAAGGTCAGGACAGGACAGGACAGGACAGGACAGAAGGGATGACATGCAGAAAATGGTACAGGCCAAAATCAAACCAGTGCCGCTAAGCTCCTAACCGATGATCCACCGGGACGCCCGATCATACAGTTTTCATCGAACACCAGGCATTTACACTGGGAGCTTAGTAAACATGGCCCTGTGTGCGCTGAATAAAGGATAATCCTGAGGCCCATAACACTTAAATTATTCAGAAATAGATTGATTGATGGAGTTGTAAGAGTTTATTGCAGGCTTGTACACAAAAACCTGTGCATTAGGCTCCTGCCATTGCCCTCAACCAAGGCACTAGGAGTTAGGAGGGGATAAATGCAGAGGATGAATTTCCCTACTAATTTTCCGAACTTTCCTTCTTCTTTCTTAACAATTGGACAGATGTGTGAGGGGATCATCCCTCTGGCCTCATGTGACCCTCGGGAACTGTAATGATCGTGTGAAGGTTCTTGGAGCGACTGGTAAAGAAATCTCTGTGGTGTTAAAGGTTAATGTTAACCCATGACCCTGACAGGTGATTGAAGCCAGCATCACAGGATCAGGGGTTGATGGGTTTCATGGTCGGTTGTCCAGATCAGTGATTGATCCTGATTACAAAAATCAAAGGACCTGTGCATTCAGATGATAAAGTGTTTGTCACATCTGGTTTGTGTATATAAGGAGGAGTAACAAAACACCCAGTTGTCATTTTCACGGCCGGTGCCCACGTTGTGTACGCAGTAAATGCACTTGCGCCCATTTATCCCCACGTTACCCTTTGACTGCCTCTCCCCACTTGACCTTGTTTCAGCCTTAAGACCTGATGGCAAGTACACGTCAAACACAATGTCGGCTGTCTTGTACTTGTCAGATATTTTTTCGTATAGCAGGGAGAATGTCTGCTCTGGCATAACCATCAAGTGTTTTGATGTACGCAGTGGCAGAGTATTAAATAAATGGACGGATAAAGCTTTTCTAGTTCAGAGACCGCTCGCTTGGAGTTATGGTCAACATGAAGGAACGGGGGATCAATCTGGAAACCCTCCCATTATCTTCCCTCCCCCTTAGCCACGCCACCGCTACTTTTAAAGATTCTGTCATCATTTAATCTTTTTCCCAGACACAGACACTCACAAATGCATTGTGAGTCTGCTCACTGGTCTCCTAGTTGGACGTACCTGGAACATCTCCTCAGGGGAGCATCACGATTAAATAACCAAACCCCCTTCGCTGGCTTCTTTCAGTGGGAAGAAATATTGTTTGCGTTCCCTCCTGATGGATCCTTTTACGTCTTTTAATCATAGGTAAATAGGTAAAAGTTGGAATGGGGATCAATCGATTAACTGAGACCTTTACTTTTTTCTCTTTCGATTCAGTGCACGGCTGAAGCCTCATCAATCTACCAATGAATCTCACGCTCCAACCCATCTCAATCCTATCTGGAAAGGACAATCTAACATTTACCCAGCTGCACACCCACACAGTGCTTGTTGGTGGTCACAGCTCTCATCCTTGACTCGGTCTTGAGATGCTGTCCATGAAAAAACCCCAAACAAAAGAATCTGTGACATGGAACTGCCTTAACGGGGTCCACACACAGGACACAAACTCAATCATTCTGTCTTATTTACAGGTACGTGCCAGAGACGGAGAGTCAGAAAGTGAAGGAGAGGAAGAAAGGGAGAGGATGAGGACTTGAATTCCACGGAGGTCTGTCAGATGAGAGCGATGTAAGACATCTGGCCTGTCGGCTGTTTCCAGGTCTTTAATATTCACAGCAACTCCCAGGAACTTGCAGTAAAAACAATGAAATATGTATGAGATGTGGTGTCACAGAGCACTTTGGTTCTGTTAATTGGATTTTGAAAAACTGAACAAAAATGTGAAAAAACAAAAATAAATTAATCAATTAATAAACAAACTATTATCATCCTGTTCTGATGCTATTCTTACCTCCACTCTGTCATAACGTAATAGTTAGAAAAGTTAAAGTTTAACAGTGTTTCCCTTGTTAATTTTCATTTCAGCACAATGAGAGAGCCCACCAAGGCCAAACAAGCCCCAATAAAATTAGCCCTCTTTTTGTAATAACATACAGTCCCAAAGGACAATAAAAAAACACAGCTTCTGATAGTCTCATTAGATCGTTTAATCGCCATTAGTATATAAAAAAAAAAGTTAATAAACCTTTTTTTTTCCCCCTCTGCAACCTGATTAGCAACAAAATGTAATAATGTGTGGCCCTGTCTTTTAACGCACAGACACAAGATAAATATGCTGTAGATGCAAACTGCTGCATCATGGCCATGCTGTAGATAATCTGGGTTAAAGGAAACATATCAGCATGCAGTTGCTTATTCGGATGAGGCGTCCGTTCTCAAGGCGCAGTCTAGTAATTTGATTTGGAGAGGTTTGTTGTAACTCTCATCACTGTCTCCACTGACCATCAGCAAACAGCTTAGCAGAGGATTACGTCTAATTGCTGATGTCAATACCACTTAAACCACTGTACTAAAGTACAGCAATTCCCTGAAATGACATTGGACAACAGGTGCAGTCGCAAATGTGCCTGCGAGCATTTCTGCATGGGTAGGATGAGCCAAAACTGAGATGTGACGTTTGTGGATCACGTCGGCTGCTGGGATGCTTCAATGGAATTTTCTTCTTCTAGAACAATAATAATAAGAGAACAAAAACCAGAGATAATAGACATATGTCAGAGGGTAAACAGGTAACAGGATGATTTAACAAGTCAAACATTGAGACATGCAAAGGACAAAGGATGGGTTGTGAATTCTGAGGCAGATTTGCTCTGACATTAATCACTGTGACTTAAACCTCAGAGAGTTACGCACACAACTGCCGAGAGAGAGAGCATCACGATAAGCATCGGTGTGCTAAAATATTCAAACTAATGAAATTCAATGAGCAGAGTTTAGCTTGACTGTTTCTAGGTCTGGAGCACCTGGTGCAATCAGGATGATTTGACAGTGAGAGGAAGGATGGAAACTAAAAGAAAAGAAAGAGGAAACGGGGACAGAATGATGAAAATAAGGATTAGGAAGGAGGACGGATGACAAGGGGAAAACAAAACAGAAAGGAGGAGAAGAGCGGATGAATGAAGAGGGACACAGGGAATATGGGAAGAAAGAATGAACAGAGGATGGAGAAAAATGGAAGGAAAATAAAAGCCCAATAATGGATTATTGTATCCTGTAGATTCTCAAATGATGGTAAAACTTCAACGTATTTTCTCGGGGGAACTATTTATTGGCAGATTACTGGCTAGGACAAGATCAGGCAAAAAAATGATGATAGAGAACAGGGCTCAGCTGATCTGGACGAAAGGGATCAGTAGCATGAAAAAGGGAAAAAAGGCATCCGGGGTGCTGGGCGAGAGGCGAGGTCTGTAAAACAGTCCAGGGTTTATAGCACAATGATCTATCCAATCCAGGATGAAGCACACAGAGGGGAAAGGCAGAGAATAATCTGGTAATACAGACAAAATCTCCACACGTGGGATTTGAGATAGGCGGTACGGAAGACAGAGAAAGCATCATCATAGAAGAAGTGAAGGTCTGAATCAAACGCGACGGGTATTTATGGGAGTGTAGTTTAGCAGAACTGCTTACAGGTGTGCATGATGAAACTGGCTACAGGTGTGTCATGGAAACAGCATTGGAGACAATTTATGTTACATTTCCACCATTAAATGACCATTAACTTACTGAATTTTCTTGCGAGTTCCCATTCAAAGACGATAAAACCTCCCATTGAATCTTATGTAAGCTGAAAACAGAGAAATAATCAGCGGCTAAACCCCCCCAAACAGATTTATAAAATTCACACTTGGATGCTATTTTCCCTTCACAAATCACACACTGAGGTGAGAAGGTTTGCATGAGAACACCTGGCTTATTCATGTTAGTGTTCAGAAAACCATTCAAGAAACTTAGTGTTACTGTTGAATTTAAATCATAATAATATGAATAATGGCATAAAAAATAAGAGGAAAATACACAAAGCAATACAAAAAAATGTAAAAATAGCAATATATTATGCAAAGTTATGAAAGAAATACAAGATTTTTCGTTTCTTTGAACAAGAAATATGCAAACAGTGTGAAAAGCTTCCACCACAGACGGTAGCGAGTGAGTACGGTGCTCTGCGTTCACCACTTCATTCATTCATTCTGCTGTTTCACATCAGCGAGCCCCTTTTCGGAACATCCTCCGAGTGCATCTTCTGTGTAATGTACATTGACGGTGTTTCTCAACTTTGCGGCTCAGTCATTCTTGATCCATAGAGCTGTTTGTTATTATCACATCACGATCTGACGGCCTGTTGGGGGCACATACGTGTGACGTGACGTCGTGTTTTTGCTCTTGCGCATCAAATGTTGTTTTCCTTTAGTGCGTGGGTCCATCTGTGATGTAATGAATTCTTATTCTAGCATCTTTTCTATCATTGCTAGCCTGAACTGTACATCATCCTCATTCATTTTAATTTGCTTTTCACAGGGCCTTAAAATCAGATGCTTTTTGTTTCCCCTGGGCCACGGATTCTGAGAAATCTCTGTATAACTAAAACCCTGACCTGCCAAAAGAAAAACTGCTATTCTGCTATAAAGTACTCGGCTCCAGAGCTACACCTGCTGGCTTGATGAGCCCATTCATTCTCAGCAGCGTGTGGTATTAAATCCAAACAGCACACAGGAGCTGTGCTTTGTGTGAGTAACTGTGTGCTGCAGCCGTTTAAACAGCAAAAAGAGGACACCCCATCTGCCAGCTAATAAAAGCGGGTTTGAGGGTGCTGGGATGTGAGGGTCATAATATAGGTGCAGTCCTTTATGTTTCATTGCACCTTTGATTACGAGCGGGCCATCGCCACTCGCCAAGGTACAAGTACGCACATCGGAAGAAATTTATAGGACACACCAGGGGAATGAAATAAGCTGGTATCTGCGGCCTAAAGGCTCTTATCTCTCCATGTGTGTGTGTACATCTGTATGTGCGCGTGAGAACGAGGAGGGGCGGTATCTGCAGGTTATCAGAGACACAATAGGGTTGTTCAATAAACCGTTACATGTGTTTACACACTCGCTGTTATCCCGGTATAGCTCGGCTCTCTAAAATCATAAGCACCATTGTGTCTTTTTGTCGATGCCCATAGAGTATTAACACGGACGGATGAGCATCTAATGTCACAGGCTGACAGATAAAGAGAGAGTTAGGGAGCAGTGGGTAAAATGGGAGTATAATGTGCTGGAGTGGATGTGAGTCAGGCTTTTAGGTTATTGATGAGTGAGAAATTAAATAAAATTCAGCTCGTGCAGTTTTGTTCTTGAGGGATGCATTCTGTTTTTTTGTTCCCGTTTTGAGATTGGAATGGATATTGTGTCTTCTGTTTTGTGAAGAGCCGTGCATATTTTTGACAGTTTTTCTCCTTCGGCAGCAATTGAGTTGAATTTTGAGAGACGGATTGATTTCAGCTGGAAGTATTTCAGAAACTGATTATTCTCAATGCCGAACTCGCGGATCACATGGTCGAATGAAAAGAATGCGTTTTTTTGTGAGAGACGCGTTGTATATGTCTGACACCTTTATGCCTCCGGGAGGTGAAGTTTAATGTTTTATCCGTGTTAAAGCCTGTGTTATTCCAAATTGGCGAGTGGAGGGAGACTGTGAATTATGGGTCGCTGTCTCGAAGTGCTTCCCACCAAGCTGTCAGAGTTGTTGCTATGGTAATGTTCTGAAAGCAATGATGTTTTTTGATTGCCAGGTTGATAAATGAGAGCTCTGCTAGAAGGTCTTTGCATAAAGCTTGTTCAGTGTCTGTCCAAGATAAGATTTGTGGAGGAGTAATCCATTTTATTAGAGACATTTTTGCCAATTTTCCAGGAAATATTGACGAGAGTTTCAAGTTCTCTCTCAAGTCTCCATGAGATTTATGATTTTGTAGCATTGATAATTTCATTTGGAGCGTTTGGTTTTTCAAAGTGAACAAGTAGTTCATTTTAGGAGGTATTGTCATTTTTATTGCTGTAATTCTGCCACAAATTTTGAAGTGAAAATGAATACAATGGGACGGAAGTTTATATTGTACATCTCTGACAGCCTAGGGGAGATTTCTATACTTAATTATTGATTATTTCGAGTGCTGAAGTGAGTGGAGGATGGTAGGGTTGCCAGACCACGATTTGATAGGTCTAAGTGATTCTGGTCAGTTGTGAATAAATAGTAAAACATCTTCTGCATAAAGATGCATTTTATATTGTTGCTTGGCATCTGGATGCTTTTAAAATAATTATTTTGGTGGAATGCTAATCCAAATGATTTACAGCAATGGTGAGAGAACATCCTGGTGAATTATTCTGAAATTTGCCAGTTGGAAGTGATTGTAACCATGAGTGAATTGTATGGTGTATGTATCTGAGAAATGACTCCTCTAACCCAAATTTAGGTAAAGTAAAAAAAAAAAAAAAATCATTAGATTTCAGTTTATGTTGCCAAAGCCGAGTCATAGTTTCCTCTGTAGGAGTGATAGCATAAACATTTTATAGATCTATTTATTTCTTATTTTAAGTTCATGTTTTGTATCATTCTTTTTATAGGATGAATTACATAAAATTGAATTGATTCAAGTTAGGTCAACATGGAGTCAGACAATCAAGATCTTCACATCTTCACCTGTGTGTTATGGTTTTTACACCACTAAATGCTAACGCTCCCTTTGAAAAGTCAAATGAGTATCCATGAGATTCTCAATAACCAATATAGGACGACGTCAGATTTTCCAAGAGTGATACTAAATGTTCTAATTGTTCATGAATGCATCACAAAGAAACACAACATGAACGCCCCATCAATCTCCTTGGATAAATGAGGTTTGCCCTAATTGATTAAGCTCCATCACTTCCAGGGCACTGACACAACTTTTCCTGTTATTGATTCAAGGAGAAAAAATGTGACTCTATGATTGAAAGGCTCAAGAGCTCTGCACACTTTCAAATTGCCTTCCCACGTGACGTTGTTTTATTGCTCTTATTAGTATATGATCATTAAATGTCCCCTTGAACATGTGAGAGCAACAATTTATAGACCCCCTCGTAAGATTTATTCCATTTGGCAGGGACAAGGTATCAGCCAAGTGTAACAAGATGTGCGTTTGAGGAGTCACAAGTGCAAAACCTTTTGGGATGGGAGGCGTTCGGGTTGTGGGGGGCTGAGTTGGGTTGACTCATTGGGCCCATTTATTATCTGTCCTCCGGGTTTAGCTCAACCCTGCCTGTCCTACATCAGGTAGAATAATGGCCTCCATAACCTTGGGGCCTCTGAGAACTCTCTGATTACCCTCCCCCCGTTTGCTATCTTTTCATTACAGACCTGTGAAAAGACAGGAGCAGATAAGATATAAAACAGAAAACTCATGTACACACAATCATGCACATGCACTCACACATGCTCGGAGACAGTATTTCTCTCCTCATAAGGGCAGCGAGAAGAGGATGAATTGATTGGCAGGATGCTGCTCGGGGGACGAGGCGATACAGGGTTTGTTTCTCTGTTGATGTGATCGATATGAGCAGATTTTTAAAAAATTCAATTACATTTAATCATTCTACGCCACAAAATAGCCTTGAAATGACAGGAATCCTCCTCCTTCCTAAGGAGTGTTTTCCTCCAACACGGCAGTACTCCTGAAAACATCACCATGGATTTAAAAAAAAAATTTGTTGAAAAAAAAACCAACGGAGCGTAATCACTGAATGAAGAATGCATTGTCACATGCCATCAAAAAAGCAAACTGGTATCAGGAATATCACGAAGAGAGGCATTTTTGTAAACATTTAATCCTCAGTCACACTTGAAGGAGCAAAGAATGGATTGGACTTTGGTGCAGTCCGTTATTTCCTATCCAAATAACCCATTTTATACTATTGTGCTCATACTATTGATGTTTGAAGTTTGTTTTCACAGAGAGGAGGCCTCCATGTCTTGTGTGATTTAGGGTGTTTTTTTTTTTCGTTTTTTTTTTTGAGGGGAAACGAGAGAAACTACTGACACACTTTTGGTAAAATCTGACATATCTGCTGTCACTTCATTTCACTCTGCAATTTTAGCTTATGAGACAGACGGTCACATGTTGGTCGCACTAAGGCATTAGTCACATGTTGGTGCATGCCAGTCAGGCACCTGCACACACACATATGTTTGACGGTACATTTGATTCTCCGTACAAAGAGCTACTTAATAAATTTAATATCTCCCTAGTATATCCAGGAGAAACAGATATGACACGTGTTATAACCAAATCCTGTCGCACCAGCCTCACATCAAGGGCTGGGATTAGTCATCTGGTAGAATAGTGCTTGACATCACAGAGCACTTACAGTGTCTCTGCACTCAAAGACAATGTTCCAGTGCATTTAGAGAGGCAGCCACCTCCCACAGGATTATCACTTATTTAAAAAAAAAAGAAAATAAAAAAGGGTGCATGTGCCACGATTTCCTCAGTCAAAGATATATAAACATGATATGTGTCGCTAAAATGAATAACCAACCTCAACCAAGAAGACATCAGGAGAGGTGTAAAGTGTAGATGCTGGTCAAAAATAAGTTAAATACATTGTAAACAGGATATTTCCCCTCTGTCTGTTCGCTGCTGGTAGACACCTGCACTGAATTGACAAATACACAGACGCTCATTACCACGTCCACTCAATTAACTGCTATAGAAATGCCAAAAGGTTGCACATTTGTGTATGTGCTCCAATAAATGTTAACCTACAGTGTGATCTGATTGGATTTGTCAGCTCGTACGGGCGTTGACTTGAATTGAACTGATTTTCAATACAAGGTGAGTGTAATAGAATTTATGCACACCTGTCGTGTTCCTTTTTAAACGATTTTTATATTCATGTAATTGTTTTAATTTGTCAAATATTAAATGTATTGATGTCATTGTTTCTTTTTTAAACTCAGGGAGGGTCACGGCAATTTTAACGACAGGTGTAATGACAATAAGGCTTCGTATTCATATTAGTGTTGTTTTCCATGACCCCTCACTCACAAAACAAGAACGGATGTCACATGAACTTTGTCGGGAAATAAGGAACGCCTAAAAAGCCCACACCTATCAGAAAAAGTTAAGAAATTCAAAGAAATTAAGTGCCCATATTGAAAATGACACGCGCCAGCTTGTGTCCTTCCCCTTGTCAGTCTGAAAGTTATCTCTGCATGGTAAATGGGGACTTGCTATTTTTCACCACCAGTGTTTGACAGATCTTCTCTCAGAGAGATGAGCCGGAGAGAAGAGGCTGCTGCACCCAACGTTTTTCTTACCCAGCGTCAATTTGTACCGACATTAACCGTACACAACATCGACACAGCTGAAGGACCGGGCACATCACGGTGATCACAGTAAGGGAAACCAACCGGGAGGTGCATTTATGCATAGTTGTCTCTCCGTATTTTGCCACATGTGCTGTCCCTCCTCAGACATACTTCTACTGTGTGTTAGTTGGTTGAAATGTGGTGAGGGAGATTATCTTTGCTCTAATTTAGCTAATAGATTACGATGAGCAGGCTGTAAAGAAGCCAGGTAGCTAAAGGGGAGCCTGGCTTATTATAAAAACATTTCATGGCATTCATGGAGCTGTTACAAGAGCGGCCAGTTACAATTGTGTGTTTTTTTTTCTTCTTTTTTCAATGTTTGAATCCGAATTAATAGCAGTTTCAACTGAGCAACGTGATCTTTGTGACGTTTGTTTGTTTTGTTCACATCAAGTATTGTGTATCCTTTTCATGCTATTGTACCGATACCATAATTGTACAGCATGATGTAACAATTCGCACAAGAATGAACAATGGCTGTGTTTTGCGAGTGATTATGCCGTGCACAATTTGTTGCTCTTTTTGTTTGACGTGGACGTGCACTCCCTTCCCCTCCTCTTACCGAGCGAGTGTGTGGGTTTGGATTAGCTTTTTTTGCTTCAGCTCCGCGTGGACGAAACCGTCGCACAGGAACCAATGGTGAATTGTGTCGGTAACATAATGGGGTCTTCATCTCATATCCGCCTGTAGATTTCTCATCTGATTTGATAAATCTTGACCATCCTAACGGAGCATCTACAACCGGCACACGGCGGGAACACAAATCCACAGATTACTCAATGACATTCATTCGCAGTCTCTTCGGCGTAAAATGCGATCCTGAATCCCGCGTCATCCACGGGCAATCTGCGGCGGCGCTTTGAGCGTAACGTCAGGGAACAAGCCTCTGACTGTGAGGATTGACACATCACATTTAATATGGAACAGTAGTAAACAGGGACAGATACAACAATTCAGAACCTCAATATAGTGAAGCATTTTCCAAAGCATCAACTTTCCAGACACATTTATTAGGCTGATACATTACTCAAACACAGTGTATACCATTGTAAACAAGAAAACAGAAAGGCATCAGCTCAGATTGAGAACTGCTCCAGAATTCAAAGAGTGCCAAGCTTTCTAAAATTTTCAGCTTTTTGATTTTATCTTTCTTTTTTTTAAAATCCTGTTAATATATCTTTTGAACGTTACTCATGACTTTTCTTTACATATTCATTTTTAAAGCAATATTGATAATTAGAATATGTACAAATGAGCCCAAGACGCTTGTCGATCTGAGGCGCGGAGATGTTTGCTCATCTCCTTGAGACGTGATGTTAGTTTTGGAAAATGACAAGGACCGGCTGTGTTCCATCTCTGTCGGTTTTGCTGTTTGCATGCCTTGTTTGTGACTGTAATGAGCGGTTTGTGGGATTCTCGTTGACCACTTCATCTTGACCGGTGTGGGTGCAGTGACTTAGTCCTTAAATTTTCCCACCGATAGCAACATTTTATGTACAAAGCATTCAACGTCCCAACTTCATCCTATGGGTTGGGCAGCTATCAAATGAATGAATGAGTATTTTTTGGTTTGCGTTTGTGCCTTGTTGTATTCCAAAAACAATTATTGGTATCAAAATGCTCAAGATAGATTAAATCATGGGGATTTGTTCGCTGTTCAAACAGTTTTCAATGTATGAAAAGAAGAGTTTGTTTGTTTGCTTGCAAGGCAAAGTTCCTTGTTTTGATAATGTTCATTGCGCTTTTTCTTTATACAATACCATGAAATAATCTTAGATGAGATGCAGCCTCGAGCCCTGTTTCAATTTATTTTCTCTCCGTTCTCTCCTTCCTCCCGTTCGTCCACTCGTCGCTTCCGTCTCTGACACTTGTCACACTCATCCAAGGGAGGCTACTTTAGCAACCACTCGTTCACTGGAAGAGAGAAGACGGACAGGAGTGAGAAGACTGATTTATAATATGTCACATGCTTCATAGTACAACCCCGGAATTGTTTATCCAGTACTTTTGATGAAAAAGCTCGGGCTGAGTATGCAGGAATACAG
>OMNV01009055.1:0-40306 GCA_900303265.1 Brotula barbata
GAATAAGGCTTTCGAAAGAATTATGATTCATTTTAGGTCTTGGTTCGATTAATAAGCTAGAGTTGAAGATGGCTCCGACTCCACCTCCTCGGCCGGTGTCTCGAGGAATGTGAGTATTAATATGACTCGGAGGAGTGGATAATCATGAAAACCACTTATTTAAACTTCTCTATTAATGCACCAAGTTAACCAACACGGTAATATTACAGCTCCGTCCGGTGAGCTGTAGAGCCGTGTGTGTGTGGAGCGGTGAAACACGACAGAAACAGCATAAACAAAAATGACTGCAAAACGCTGTACTGAAGCAATTTAATATAAATGAGGTAAATAACATAAATAAACAGATGGGTTTATGTTTTCCTGTCATTTGCGGTTGAGCTAATCGAGTTTCTGCTGCTCCACACACACACAGAGCTCAAAAGTGAACCCAGTGAAGTACTGGAGTTGACGACAACCACACTCAAAATGTTACTGTAGGTGCAATTAAAGTTTCTTCAGTAAAAAGCCAGTGTGTGTGTTTTAATTCAAGTTGCGAGTCTTTTTATGAAAATATTGTCTTAATTGGGATCAGTACAGTAATGTTTCTCATGTTGGTTTTTATAGATATATCACCCCATGCGTAGTAGAATGAAGGTCTCAGACGGAGACCATGATGACAGGATAATATCCACAGAGATATAAACATTCTCTTCTTAATAAGAACTCAATCGATTCTTGGCATTACAAATTATTTTAGATGGATAAAGTCACACTAGAGGAACAAGATTATTTTTACATTTCGATGTAGTTGGATTGTTTCAATTTGAATCGATACATCGACCCAATGGATGCATCGTTACACCCCTAATATATACTGTATATTCATACATATACAGATCCAGTCCTGGTCCAAAGTCTTAGTCCACCATTGGATTTGTTGTTTTATCAATGCTATCTAACCATTTATTAGAATCCAACCAGAAAATACAGGAAATGTGTGTTCAGTATTAAAAATCAGAAAAGAACAGCTTCTACAGGCTAAAGGGTCCAGGATTTAGTGTGACCTCCCTTTGAACCAGGCTCTCCTCAACCTAAATAGAATGGAGCCCTAATTAATGTCATTGATAACATCTGGATTTGTCCGACTTTCATCACTATTTACTGTCATAAGGACTGCTGGGAAAAGAACACAAACACCAGGTTGAATAGAGGGACATAACCTGGTCCTGGTTATATTTCTATATGTATGTGTATAAGAATATCTTCTTAAGATATTCTGTTGGAATGTGGGCCAGTCTATTTTTGATGCTGTTACATCAACATTTCCTGAGAGGGATGTATGAAAGATCATCTTATCTTGTCTTATCTTATCTTATCTTATCTTATCTTATCTTATCTTATCTTATCTTATCTTATCTCATCTTATCTTATCTTATCTTATCTTATCTTATCTCATCATCTCATCTTATATCCATACTATCCATCAATATCCGATGATTAATAATTCTCAGTCTATGTGAAGTTGGTTTGAGAATTTTTCATTTGATTTTAATTAAAGCATTTAATTTCCCGTATATTTCATAAGTTTGACCCATGAGTATATTTTGTCTCTATGCATGCAATTATTTTATCATTTTGAAATAAGATGTGACATGCTGCATTCTTTTTTTTCTTTTGCTTTCTAATATTGAGACAGTATGTAAACAAGAACAGAAGAATGGGCCCTAGCTGCTTTGCTTTCTCAGGGAATGATGACAAGATTGCTATCAGTCGATAGAAAAATGCAGTTTTTGTTCTGTAAGACAGGACAACAACCCAAATGAGAAAACTTGAATTGCATTGCTAAGGACCATTGCTATTCTGACAGCCTTGTCTGAATTTCAATGCCCTCGAGAGGAGAAAATGCGCCTGTTGAAAGTCAAAAAAAGGAACCAAAGGCTGGAAATGTTCAAGTGAATACTCTGTCAGTCATTCTGCTTGGCTTTTTGAATTTTTTGATTTAAGTTGAGCATTCTGTGACACAAAGAGACACGGCTGGCATTTTTTATGCATTAGGCAGGATTTGTTGACATACATACTGAAATATTGCAGCAGGGCAGCAATTTGTGTTTTTCAATGGTTTGGTTGAAAAGACCAGCAACGAAATAATATCTCACCCCGAAGAATAGGGTTCACTGATTCTCAGACTCGCTTTGTCAAAAGAAAAGACTTAAGAGGAAAAAAATCAAATAAACATGAGGCAATTTCCTTTGCAGTAGGAATTGTGATGTGGTGAATACTTGCACCTGTCAAACAAAGGACGCACAACGTTAATTTGTTTGTTTGACCTAAAGTAAGCATCATTAGAGCTGGCTGTATTGCTGTGACTCCTTGTTGTGGTTGTTCATCATCATCATCTCCTCCCCTTCATCTTGTCCTCCGCAGCCTGCTGACACTGACTTTCTAACTGAGTGTCTCATCCCCTCTCTCTCCCTCTGTCATAATCACTGCTCTTTATGATCGGTTCGCCCTCTCTGCCCTTTCAAGATGTGGCATGTAATGAGGGCTCAGGAGGACTGTGTGAGTGGGCTATTTAGCTATTCAGACAAGAGCCGCTCACACATCCCACGCTCTTTAACTCCCTACCAATACTTCTCCACGGACGACTGTCATCATTCGCCATGCTCACAAGGTCACACGCTGGATGGATCTGGATTGGATTAAACATGATCAGGATCAGATAAGATCCATGCAGGGCCTTCTTTTGTTCATTCTGTTGATGGAAATCATATTATGTCAATGAATGAATTGTAAGTGAGACGTGTTACTGTGATTCATGATTCTGAAGAACATTCCTGCAGGATGAGATCATTTTTAATAGATTGGCACGCTCAGTAAAGAAGCTGTCTGCTTTAGAGAAGGAATTTTCATTTGATGTATTGGAGGTGATAAGTCAAAATCAATTTTCCAATTTTTTTTATCTATTTAAATGAAAGAAGGACACAGTGGGGTTATTGTAAAAATCTAAAAGTCACCTAATTATAGAAGAAGAATCGGGTCTTTTGCCCTTATTTGGTCATATTCTGTATTTTTTACATACAGAAAAGAAATTTGATTATTGCATTTAATCCATCCATATAGGATGCAGAGAGCAGGGTTTAAGTGTGAGGTTCAGTGTCTCGCTCGAGGACACTTTGACATTTGGACGGCAGGCAGTGGGGAACCACCAACCTTATGGTTGGAGGAGGACCGGCTCTACCGCTGAGCCACATCAATATATATATTTCAGCAACATTCCACCTTTGAAACATAAAGATCAACATAAGACTTTGGAATAATGTTTTGGAAAATGACAAGAAAAGCAATCTAACCATGAACAGTGAAGAAAATGAGAATCTACAAGCAAAGGTTGTTTAATTCAGTGACATCTTATTCAAATATATGGGAGAGGACACAGGAAATCCTCCGAGAAATATACGATGTCTTCGTTTGTGATAAAAATCTGGTGTAGGCTCGTGTCCCAAAAAATAACAATGATACAAAAATGATTTTATTTTAAATTATAAAGGCTCTTGAATTATGCACTTGACAATTTTCCATATATTGATAGAATAAAAAAAAATCTAATTAACTTCTGAACTATATTGGTGATGTTGCATGTGATATATTTAAAGAAATAACCAGGTCTTTTCAATTTCCCATGTAACCCCTTAAATACTAATAAATTATTGATGATAGAATATCAGAAAAAGAAAAATAATCTCTCAATTTCTTGAGAAGTTTCAATATTTCAAACAAACAAACAAACTAAGAAACAAAACTGATCCATTACTTTATTTATGACTTATTAAAGCTTCAGTAATTTTACTTTCCCTTCAAATTCTTTATTCTAGATATCTTAGGTATCATTCTGTATGGACGTATTTGAAATTTGCAGAAACTTTGGGCTGTTCATTAAAATTTTAAATCAAACTTTATAAGTATGGACTCAGAGTTGAGCTGATTTCAACTACACAAGATTTATGGCCATGTGCATGGTGGTGTCCGCTTAAGCCCCGCCCACATCCTTCTTCTCACCAATGGGCTTTCAGTTAAACGCCACGCGTGCACAACTTCCGTCTCTCTTTTGTGTTCCGTGATAACATGGCGACTTCCATGGCATCTCAGGCTGTTGCAAGAGGACTGAAGACTGCAGCCTCTAAAAACACATTCCTGGATAAATTCAAGGTACAGTGACAATTTTGCACACTGGCGGCGCAGGTCGTTTCTGTTCCGGAATGTTTTAGCGGTGGTACGTGCGCCGTCATCGCCTCAGCGTGTTGTTACCTTGATAGCGTGTTAGCAGGTTAGCAGGGGTTTGACAGGTCGAAGTTGAACAGCGTGACACTCTATTGCTGATAAACGGCTCTCTCTTTCTTCTTTCTTCTACACCCCGTATCGCGTCCTAAAAACTCTTATCATTTAACATCTAATGTGTTTCTAATTTGTAGAGATTTGACAAAAACGTTTGAGTAAATGACCTTTTCAGTAAAAACTTTCTTTCTAGGTACACATAGCATTGAATAATGGCTAAAATACTACCCCGATCTGTTAAAATTCACATCAGCAGCAAGGTTGAATGCATTAATATACTCTAAAGCACATGCATTTACTGTTTAAATGTTCTGTAAATAACATTATTACGTTACTGAGATGTGCACAGTGTAGTGATGAAGCCACTGAGTTAGGATGCATCAGCTAGCAGAGCCGTCTCAGATAAGACACAGTGGAAAGGTTGACTCTTGCACTTTGATCCTGCACAATGCACATTCAGTTGTTTTACTTTACCACATGAGCTGGCCAAAGTTTATCTACTTATGTACACTACAAACAGCCTGCAACTGGGCTACTTAATTACCGCTAAGGTAAAGTAAGTCAGCGGTCATTGTTGTGGCCATATTGAATGAAACTATTGGGTTGTGTTTGTGTTTGTAATTTTTGGTGCAGCCTATTTATTTACATGAGTGGAACTGTGTGTTTTGTCAACATCAGGAGAACTTGTTTTCTTACAGCTTCGGGTTTTTACTGGAAGTCAGGTAGTACGCTTTTGACATTGTAGCACAGATGCCCTGACTGAAAGGGACGAATTGTTACCTGTTGATACTCCAAACATTCGTCCGGTCCTGTAAACAGACATCCTGATTCGGTGGAAACATCATCATAGTGTTGTGGGACTTTTTGAGACTCATGTCGTGTTTACATTATCATCTCTGATTTTGCTTGGTGTCGTTGAACTGCTGTAGTTTTAGAATTGTGTTATTTGCTTTGTAATTCTTGAAATTACAAAGCAAAATTAATCTTGAAATTAGATCTTGAAATTACATGTGATGAGCACATTTGTTGCAACATGTAGGTGGTCCCCTAATTTGATCTCAGTCATTTATGCTTGACAATTCAGAGATGTTCCTGAATTTTATTCTGCGAGGTGCTCTCTGCCAATGTCATATCTGGACCAAATTCAATAAACAAATCCCTCAGAATTAACTGCGGAAATGTGTTTGTGTGACCATGACCCAAAAACTGTGTTGATACCGGGGCTGCCATTCATTCAGTCAAAGACACCCAGAGAAAGATGCATGTAACCTCCCAGAAAGAGAACAAACATGGACGACTATTCAATGGAGTAGTACGACAAAATATTTGATTTACAATTCTGAACACAAATCAGGACATGAAAATATAATATTTATCAGTCTGCAAAATTGTGTTGCTTTATCAGCGGGAAGCAGTGTCAGTGGCGTTGGCTGTGGGTGCTTGTGTGTGTGAGTTCACGTGTTAGGGACATTGTGGCACGTGGTGCTGAAGCTTAGGTGGCAACTGGACACAGGTGTT
Source organism: Brotula barbata (assembly GCA_900303265.1). Taxonomy (NCBI): domain Eukaryota; kingdom Metazoa; phylum Chordata; class Actinopteri; order Ophidiiformes; family Ophidiidae; genus Brotula; species Brotula barbata. The sequence continues at coordinate 5,830 of OMNV01009055.1, forward strand.
CCTAATTGTCCTACATGCAGCTGATGGACTAATCAGGCAGGAACCTGTTTAGGTTCCTGTCATAAAGACTGCAGGTCTGCCCGCTGGTGCTCACTGAACAGACTGAGACGCTGTTATTCTGTTTATATTTTTGTTAGCACTGTTTATCTGTTTCAGTTTTCCTCAGTTATTCAATGAACTAAGTATGCATCCTTACCACTAAAACATGTCTTATTGTGTCATTGTTACTCTGAGGAGGGCAGAACCCACCACAGAGGCATTCTGCACATTTGGGTTTGTCATTTTTGTTTAGTTACTCACATGAAATAGAACACAACACTGTGGTCACACAGCATATAGGTCATGGGAAAGGCTGCAACCAGTGACTGTTTTGATAGTTGACCAGTCATCACTTATCAAAACAACTAATTGGATAATGAATTACTCGCACAATTACTCAGTGTTTCTTACTTAGCTATCAGCTTTTAAATTTAGCTTGAGGTTGTTTTAGGTATGTACTAACTAATAAAAAAGACAAAGCTGAATATGTCGTTGAAAAAATGTCCTTTTAATAAACTATATTTTATGATCTTCCTTATTCAATGCCATACCTATTTGAAACATGTACTGTAAAGCCTGTGTTTACCTGTTGCTTCCTGGTTGCTTTTGCTCATGTGCAACTCTCCGCAGAGTTAGGAAGGAAACGAGATGGCTCGCCCCTTAGCCACTCTGCTTTGGAAGACAGTGTTGTGTGCAATGGCATCTCCAACTAATTGTTGACAAATAAATTTCTTTGCAACTAATTTTGTTGTTGCATTTTGTTTGCAATGTTGGCTAATTGGTGTACCCCTCGTCATGGGTGCGAACCCTGGTCCTTTCTATGCAGATGATGAACTACTGACGTGTGAGATCAGTTTAAAAATAGGTATTGTATGAGAACAAGATAATTTTTGTGGTCTTGGTGCCATGAGATAACTTTTGTTGTGATTTGGCGCTATATAAATAAAATTGAATTGAATTAATAATCTGCCCTTTAATTACCTTTGGGTTGTACCTTTTGGCTACAATAGCACAATGGCCAAACTACACATTTCAGTCTCAAGACGTACCCGACTTCACATTTCATCTTCATGCATGACTCAATTTGTGCTATCTGCCACGGCCTGGATGTCTGCCTCCGTTCTAAACAATTGATCCTTTTATTCCGTGTGGAATGCATTGGCATTTAATAGCTCCTCTACCTGCTTCTGTTGCACATATTTGTATTTCGTTCCAGTCTCTGTCAGTCCCTCTTTCTTTTCATCCAGCTGCAAAGGTGATAAGAGTAACGATCAGGGATTCTCTCTGGTCTGTAGCACTGTATCACAGCATGAGCTGACTGACAGCCAGGTATCTCCACAATAGAATCAAATCAGCTTTGACAGTATGTCAGCTAAGCTGAGAAATTCAATTTGCTATGATTTGTCAACAACAATGCAAAGGACATCACAATATTCAGATAGTTAGGCTCCGGGGTGCTCTTAAGGGGGAGTGGGATGTTGTGTCTGTTTTTTCCCTGCTCTCTTTCATTCTCTCTCATAAATCAAATCTCCCAAATTCTTGTCTGCACACTGAGATAATCCCTATGCTGTTTTTCACTGTCACTGCACAGTGGAGAATTTGTAAACATTTACCAAGTTTTTATGGTGTTTCCGCTCAGTAGTAGACCAACAGTGTCAAAGCTCATCATGGTATGAAGTGAAACATTGGGAAGAGAGGAGGCTCAGTGAAGCTCATTCCTGAATATTTTACAGAGTGGGTTGGAGAGCCGTCCGCTAGCAACAGCATCTTTTGCTGGAACTTCAAACAACGAGCGGCTTCCCCGTCTGTCTCTGCAAGAACACATTTACATTTCCTCCCTGCAAGGGATACTGGGGTAGTAAGTTAACTGGAATTGAATATCATTTCATCAAGGTTAATAGCTATTTCTGTAGCTGGTATGAAGTGCTTAGGCTTTCTTAATAATTTAGAAGGGCTGCAATCATTACAAAATGTTGGCAGCCTCTGAAGTGTAATGAGTGAATGTGCACCTATTGGCTTTACTTTTATTGGTGTTCCAAAGTGTTGATAATGGAGGAGAAGTGGGTGTAATGCTGAAGATTAGCTGAGAAAATAACATCAATGACAGTTGATGCTGTAATCGATTAAAAGTAAAGAGCAGTTTGTTGGAGATATGCTTTGCATTCTGCTTTATCCATCATCATTGAAGTTAGAGCCCCAGACTTTTCATTGTGCGTATTTAGTTTATTGTATTTATCTTTAGAATCTTTTGGATTTCTATAATTACAATTGGACTCTATTTTCCCTGGGCCACTCTCTCTTGTTGTTGACTGAATTTCTTTGGTGCAGTTCATGCAGTTTTGACCCAATGAGAGAAACTTGGACTGGCTCAGTCTAGAGAGGCTGATTGTTTGGTTTCTGTAGGTGTTGTAAAACTAATAGTGCTGTTGGTGTGAAAAGAAGGCACTTTGTGAGGTACAAGCTGTGTTACACAGTAACATGGATGCACCCGCAGCAACCTCAACCGTAACAAATTGTCTCCCCACAACGATCAGTTGTACTCTACTGGTACAGTGCCAGACATCTGGCCAGATGTCAAAGTTTGACTTGCTAGTTTATTGACTGAGGCAGATGCCAAGATCATTATTAAAACAGGGCAATATTTACATCAATCTTCATTGTTTCTCTGATGTGACATGACTCTAACTTGTCAATCCATGACATCAACAAATCACAATGACATTGGTTAATCACCCTTGAAGAGCGACAGGAACGTACTTGACAATGCTGCAAAAAAAATATTGTCGTTAAACTTCAAGTTTGCTGCTTGTGCGTTGCATGTAAAACTTGCATTACCTTTTTAACGGGATATACTGTCTGTATTGCGATTTGACCTTAGTAGCTGTCACTATGTACAGCTCGGGAAAATGTGCCATTCATTGCAAGTTACAGTTAATAATAACAAATATAAAAGGACTTAACGGTAGTGCAAACATTGCTTCAAGTATTTCAAGTATTCAGCCCTTTTCTCATTCAAGTAAATATTGTTTTGGAACAAGTAAAGAACAAGTAATCCAGTATCAAACAGTGCAACTTAACAACAGTTAAAACTGGTGACATTTAGCAATATAACAAACATTTTAAAGCACATCTTTTTAAATACAATTAACACTGACTTCTAAGTGCCAACTAGCCTTCAACTAAAAACAAGCAAATGACAGAAGTGTAAACAGGAACCTGATCCATGCATATGAATTGACTGGTCCGTTTAGTTTTCCTGCTGCCTTCGGATTTTGCTCCTTTTTTGTATGCCTCTGAAGACTGTGTTTTGGTTTGCTATGTCTGAATTTGCTGGTATTTCTCAGGTTCATCACCCTCCTCAGCCCGATGCTGTGAAATTTCTCCTGTTTCTTTTTGTTATAGAGGCAGCCAGAGGCTCATCTGCCTTGTTAATTTGATTGTTTAGGTATCAACACAATTCAGCTGTCTCCAGAGGACACCAGGTGACTGTTTCATATCTACCACCATGGTACAATTCATTTAGAAACTTAAGCTTAGCAAGCACGGCATTTTTCACAATTAAATTATGGTTTAACGTAGGTTAGGCTAAATAGCCAGGAAGCTGCACGTACATTAACAATATGATCATACAAAAATCTTCTGCTTGAACAAAAAGAGAAAATGGCATTGTGTGGCATGTTTCTGAAGAACTCCAACAGCATGATAGCATACAATATTATAGCTACAGCGTTCTAAATGCAACCACAAATACAGTCACCCTTTTGAACCTAACACGTTCCACTCTTTAACATTTTGACACAGAAGTACCGATACTTATGAAATCCCCAGTGTCTGGTTAACAAGAGTGTATGTTAATGTATGTGGGAAAGCTATAAAAATAAATTGAATTGATTGAAAGGTTCTATGTACAGGGTAGAGGAGTAAACTATGATGAACTGTAGTTGCTTCTCCTTGTATTGTCTTCTTGCACCCTTACGTCACATCACCTTTGAATATTGCTACATACACATACTCATTTAAACTATGCTAATTACTGAAATCCCTATCCTTAGAGACACAACTCAGGTTTTCCCCTCTTAAGCCTGTCTGCATGAGATTAGACCCACCCAGCCTAAAGACCTGCCAATGATGCAAATCTCACAGATCTAAATCCTAAAACCATGCTCTGCTGCTCCCGCCTCTCCCTGCTCCTCTATTTTGTTCCTATCACCCTAACAGACGGATGGCTCTTCTCTTTCCGTAGTCTAATGAAAGTTCCACACCCAGATCTCTTCCAAACCCCAAATGTCCTGGTTATGACCTTAGCTTTTAAGGGCAAGGACATGGTGAGCCACAATTGGATGAACACAGCAATGAGAGCAATATGTATACCCATCATTTGTGGTATATTCCTCCATCATTTGTTAGTTTTTACATTATGACTAAATGGTCAATTCTGACACTAATTTGTCTGAATGACATGACTTTTCTGTAGGCACGTAGTCACATTTCAAAATGTGAATCTTATAGCATCCTAAACAGAAATCAAAGGCTAATTAATCTGAATCCTGACAAGTATTTACAAATGAATTCATAATTGTATATGAGCAATGCTTAGACAAAAGTTGTTCAGTTTTGTTAAATAAGGAAAACGGGATGCAGACTATATGGATTAATTTAGGAGCAGGATTTCTTTTGGAATTGTGCTCACATGCGTTTTATAATATCCTATAATCACCTTCAGTAGTAGGGAGGATGTTTAAGCTTGCTACATTCACTGAGAAATGCAACTTCAATCTACCCAACCGCTTAAGAAATAATACTAATACTATTTTTGCAACATATTTCTTGTTCAACTGACCTTATTCTGACAGTCAGCATCACATATCATGCAGTCCTTTTCAGGAGACCTGCAGTAAAACATCTAGAACAGTCACAGTGAAAATAGCTCATTGCAGCTTGATTCAGCAAGCAAAAACTCAGCCTAAAAAAATCCCACGTAAAGAAAACAATGTTTCATAAAATAAAGTCACAATCCAAAACTTACTAAATTTTGGTATTTTGTGCTTTCATGTAAATTTTAGTGCAAATCTGGCCTTTACTTGGCACGTTGTAACAATTTGTAGCAGCCTTTCCCAAAGTAAGGTAGATCTCCTGTGCTGTTTACTGCTGTGTTCTTGTGGGCTGTTAAACACTCTTCCTTCTTATGAGACACTCGTTAAGCTAAAGGCTTTATGAAGCTATTGAGGACAAATGCTTTATGGGGAGGCCCATTCTCACTGTCTATCTTCCGTTTGCCTCGTGCTACAACACCTCTCAGTGGACAGTATGGTCTTTATTTCAGGGACTCTGAAAGTTCCTTTAATCATCCACTTTTTATTTTCGCGCTGTTTATGGTGATAGTTTATCATTTAGAGCCATCAAAGAAAATTTGACCAAAAACCTGGTCCCTGCTCCACTAAGGCATACATGGTTAAGTTTGGAAGACATTTTATTATTGACTTTAATGGTTATAAGTCTTCATAGTAAGTAAAATGTCTCCAAATGTCTGTTGGAACTTGTCACATCACTCATGCATATTCAAGCACATAACAGCCACAGTTCTTTGTAAAATACAGCCTTTGAATATGGTGTTACTTTAAATCACATATCCTGCATTAATTAGAGGAGACCATGCTTCATGGCTTCCTGAATTAATGCTTCATGACGAATGCTATGGCTACATGGAAGGCTTTCATGGGAAACACTTCACTTCAGCCTTTTTATGCACAAAATCCAATAAAATCTGGTTTCTTAACTGTGTCTCCTCCATCGTCGCTTACTTAACTTTGCTTGACTAATTTCAAGGCTGCTTATGTGTACAGTACGAGTTGCAAACTGCCATCTCATTAGTACAAAACTTGGATAGTTGTGTAGTAGAGTACTGTTGTTAGTAAGTCTGGCAGTACTTGAGGAAGTGGACACTATGAACTTCTCCTTTAAATTCTTCCTCCACGGTTAGCTAAATGAATGGGGGGGATGTGTTACACAATCACAATGGGAACAAATCAATTATATTCAATTGGTGAACTGGTAATCCTTTAATTGCTTTAACATTTGATACTGCCCATAAAGGACTATTCTAGTTAATTAACTCTGAAGTCATTTGTCATCACTAATTAGACAGTGTCATTTCAAAGAAGTAATGGTCTATCCATGACAGGTAATGAGGATTTTAACCTCACCAGACATCTGAGGATACATCTGTGTAGCCCAATAGATCCAGTAGGTGTAGTAGCCATTTAAGAAGTTTGCAGAGTCTCGTAATGATAGAAACAGGGATTACTGTATGTTTCGTCAGACAAAACTTAAAATGGCCCAGTTTTGTATAACAGCAGATTTCAGATTCAATTCCCATGATGTCAGAAGTTTGGATAATACCTCAATCCTACTGTTAAATGGCATGTAAATGTGGAAAATATTTGTTTCCAGCTCTAGATGCATTAATCTTTCTGTATTTCTGTTTAGGTGCCTCTGGATTTTGTTGTAAAACATTGGAATCATTCTGTTCTAGACTAACCATAATGGAATTTCACCCTTTTCTCAGGAAACGTCGCTCTGATATTAAGCTTCACTCATGTCACAGAGCCTGAGATAACACTGTCGCAAATGTTACAGGAAATTCTGCGTCCCCAATGCAGCAAAGTGTAATACTAATTTCCCTGAAATCCATAAAAGCATTCCCTTCATTCTCTGTGGAATAATTAGATGGATGAAACTTGTCAAAGGAAACCATCTTTCATCCAGCCTGGGTCTTGTTTCATAGTTTTACCATCTTAAAATCTATTCCAAAAGACCCCAAGGGGAAAAACAGTGTGAGATGATCTGAATGGTTGTAAACCTATCCCCACTTTTACCTTGTCTGTACAAAATAGTCAAAGACAAAAATCAAGTAAGTCAAAGTGACATTTGGGTAATAATTCAAAACTCATTTAGGTTCACCTTCAATGTGTAATTTAGATTATAGTAAATATTGAGTATTATGTTATAAATTGTTCCTCATGTTTACATTGTAATATAGTGGGAAGTATATGTTGTTTAAATTGAACATCAAACTTGTTTTAATTTCAATTCATTTCAATTTATTTATAAAGCGCCAAATCACAACAAAGGTTATCTCATGGCACTTTACAGGTAGAGCAGATCAAGATCATACTCTTTTATAGCGTTTAAAACACGCCATGGAGAATACATGTCCTAAATCCATGTTGATGACGGCTAGTAACTCTACTTTCTGGAATCACTGAAAACATGAAAAATACATTCAAACTAAATGAATTCAGTAAGCAAGAGTTAGCGAGTAGTAATATGATAATAATTACCAATTCAAATAGTAATATTTAGCGCACACAGTAAAGTGATAAAGGAACTGTGACCAAAAATGTTTTTACGGGGTATTCTACAAAGAGGCCATGACAGCGTTAGCTCAGATGCAGATAAGTGAATTTCCTGACTTATCTGCCAGCCTGGAGCTAACTTTAGCTGATTTAGTAGATAACTATGGGTATGAAGGTACAGGAAAATTAATTTTCTCCCAAAAGTGGTGAGATTTTCAGAGGTCTATCTGCAGCAGTCTGTACCAGTGCAATGTTGTGAGCTAACGAGACTCATTCAGGCTGCAGTATCCAGTATGAACTTAAATAACATCGCTATTGAACACCTACATAGAAATTTTTACTTTGAATATTAGCAGAACGAATCTACCCTATTCTATGTCCACATTGTATGTGAAAATTCAGAAGTGTTCATGTGCAGTAAAGGCACAGCAACATCAGGAAAACTGCATATTCTGTCACAACCTTATTCTACTAATGCTGCAGCTGTATATTCAAATGAAGACAATTAGACAGAAACATTAAGGAATGTTTGATTTCAGGAAAGTATACTCACTGGGAGGGCAGTTGGTAAGAGAACATTCAGACTACTTAAGGGGTCTCAAAGGCCCCTTTGAACATCTAAAACTGCTCCTTATTGGAGTCCTGCAAGCTTGTGCTCAAACCACATCGATACAGATAGGACTCATGACTGCGTCTGCTAAAAAAAAGTCTTCTTTTGCCTCAGTGGTAACAAAAGCAATAGCGTCTTTTTGTTTGTAGCAAAGATTGTTTTAGGAATCGATTCCTTATTGACATATTGGCACTGCCCATCCTTAGAGATATGTTAATGTTAAGTTTATATCCTCTGAGAGTATGATGATGTCCTTTGTTTGGCATCAGAAGGTATGTTCTTTTCTTTTTATCTTGTATATCCCACCATGCACTCTAATGTGATTAGACATGTGGACGTTTGAGTAGTAATTTTGAATAATCAATCAGTAGGAGTGCAATATGAAAAAAAACTAAACAACTGCCAGTAGGGGATTAATTAGTGATGTCATTTCACTGCCAATTAGCTCTTTTCGCCTGTGTGGAATCAATGTAACAATATTACCTAATTATTTACAGCTGTGTTAGAAATGGGCAGTGCAACTGAATTCAAGATGAGTAATTGAAAATATATATTAATAAATATTAAGGATTTTAAACTGGCATATACTTTGCAAAATTGCTCACATGGAAAATTTAAGCTTAGCACTACGATAAATTAACTGATGAAGTATGATTTACACACAACTGTCAAAGTTAACAGATTATAAATACACTTTGTGAATTGAGTTATTGTTTTATATTCTTAACCAGCTGTTTTGTGCATATGTATATAGTATTATGGTATCAAGTATAGGCGGCGCACTTTTGGATATCTTTAGCATGTAGAGTTGATGTTCTCAGTAGATAAATAGCCTGGATGAAGCGATAACATTAGCTTAGCGTCACCAGTTGCCAGGGCAGCATGACAACTTCATTTACTGTTGGCTGTAACCTTTCTGGCTGCTCTTCACTTCAAGAAACAAATGAGTTTTTTGACCTGTGATGTCAGCCTTTTGGGTTTTGGAGTGACAGATAGACAAGCAGTGCAGCGTTGACTGACTTCCATTTATAGCCTTGATCAACAGGGATTGCTTCCTTAGTAACCTTGCCCTGTAAATTAAGGCGTATGGCTCGAATAAATTTCCATGAGAGCCAGAACTGCTCTGTCAGATGGTGACATCGTTTCACTCTCCTCTAGTGATGAAGACAACTGCTTTAAATTAGTCTGAGGATATTGACTCCACTTTAAGTTTAGCAGAAGGGCAAATGACAGAGCAGTAGCATGTCTTGAAATGACTTTGCAAAGTGTTAAAATCAGACATCCCCTCACTCTGCTGACACTTCTCACACTAAGTGTGGTTTGACATTGCGTCGTGCTCTCACAAACACATGAGACGGCACAATTTTGCATCTCTCCATAGAAGTCCTGATGGTGCCTGTTGCTGGGCTGAGGACCATATGGACAATCCAAAGAGATGTTTGACAGCAGCATTGTCCTATATGAGGGTTTTGTCCTTACACGCCACTCCTGCATCAGTGCAGCTGCGACAAGGACTTGGCAATCTGATGCAGCTGCTGCTGTAGCACTGTCTGTCCTCTCTGTGTCATTGTCTCAGGGTAGAGTGAGTCTAAGTGCTGTTTAAAGACAGGCACCGTATGGTGACAGTTTACTGTGCCCATTTTCAGAAATCTTTCTCTTTTTTTTGGTATGCTGCTTTAATTATGATTGGTAGAGTAGAGAGATAGATGGGAAAGACAGGGTGGCATGCACAAGTGCACAAGCCAGAATCGAACCTGTGCTGCTGCAGTATGTGGCTTGCACTCCGCTACCAGTTGAACCACAGGAGCACATACATTTTCAGCATTTTACAGGACTTTTTCTTGGTTTCTTGTAAGTCGTGAAAAGTTTATTCTGCCACTTGTACGTGACTTTATGAGACTTTTATGGAGTTATTTAGTCATTTTTCAGTAGATATGTGTTTTATTCTCAATTTTGTATTATTGAGCCAAACTTCTCTTGTGTGCCTCTGCACTCAACTATACCCATGCTACTTTCTCCACAGTGACCAGGCTGGCTTGGAGAAGAAAATGAATTTCTTCCAACAGGGAACGCTCCAGTCAGACTTTTTCAGGCTAATACCAGTTTGAATGTCTCATTGGTAGCAGTGATTCAGTAGATCTTATTATCTGTTACATTTACCAACGGTAGTACCGCGGTGATCATACAATCTGTTGACCTGCTCTCACCACCGATTTTTACATCCCATTTAGGCATGAATCTCTGTGACAGGAACTTACCCACATCAAACCCAGCTTTGCTGTTTTCTGGTTGTAAAACTAGATGAGATGCCACACAGCAAGAAATTCTTTTTTACAAGGACACCTTAGCTGGCCTGCCATCATGGATTATGGCTCAGGCAGTTGAGACGCTGTTCGAGGCCTTTTGGTGTCCTACCTTTAAAACATATTGTAATAAATAATAATAATTAGTATAATAATTCATCATTAATCATCTAAACACAATCAATCCTCACCACAAGTGCTTCCATTCATCTCAACACTGTATGAAAATCAAAACTGCGCATATAAATGCATCGTAGGCTTCCAAATGCCATCTATTGGAGACACATGTAAGCCTGGTTTTAGTTAGAATTAGAATGTACACAACTTACAATAACAGAAAACAGGTTTGTCAACCCTCACCCTCATGTATAAATCTAATCTTTATTTCCTCCTTTTCCCATTCTGAGTATTGAGGCAAATTTACTATGTAGTTCAAGTATGTTTTAAAGAAAGTGTGGGCTGCTAGGAGCAGCGTCACATCAGTATGTCTCCATATACGTAGTCATTGCTTTTTACAACTAAGTCCTGCCTCCTGGACATTCACATTTCACTGACTGCAATGTTAAAGGCAGAATTTATTATACGTTTCTACCTTTTTATGGTACCTTTTCTTCCCTCTGGTGTTTGGACGGTGAGCCAAGTTCTTTATCGGCATGAACGACTTGAGTAAAACATTGGATAAGAAAGGAGAGAATTTTTACCTGTACTTAAGCTTGCTTGCATTTTCAAATTTCATTTTTGCTGACTCTCTTCCTTTTGTGTTTTGTGTGTGCTTTTTTCATTTACATAGTGGATGACAGACTTTTCTTACATTTATGTCATTTTCTCTTTTTCCACATAGTAATAGATTGCTTTTTATCATTTGATTTACACTAACCTCCCATGTTTCACATCACATTTACTATACGGTGTTCAGTTGAGATTTGGAGCGCTTGTGCGCAGGTGAACAAGCTGAATTCTACAATGTCCAATGCCAGTGTCAGCAGATACAACTTTGTTTGTGCTCCAGCCGTGTGCATAGTACATACCGTATGTCTATTCTTGTCTTAGTTGGGTAGATGGACTGAGGAGGACCGTCTCCTATGGGCTCGTGGGACTGCAGGCCAGCTGCCTGGCTGCCTGGCTGCCATGTCACACTGCCATCAGTCACTGCTCTCTTTTGGATTATTCCTCGAGCGTCCAGACCCTAGCGGCATTGTAACTCTACAATCTGATGGCACTCAGACTGACTGTGACTCAAGCACAGATCATCGGAGTTCTATATCCATCACTGTGTTATTTAGAAACATGCCGATAGGCAATTTAAAATGGATGTATGATTATTGTTTTAGCAGGGTGAATCAGTCCTGCCATTATCTGTAAGTGGAAGGTGTATGTGTTACACTGCTGTTGTTGACAGATTGAGTGTAAATTCTCTCTGGTTTGATGAGTCGACAATGACCTGAGCACATCTTACAATTTACAATGATATGGTTATCTTTGAAACTTACCATGAATACAGACTAAAATATCAATTATTTCACAGGCTGCTGCTGCTTTATATGCATTTGCATGTAAGCACAATGTAGCAGCACGCCAAAATACTGAAAATCAGTGCGACTTGATGCATAGCATAACCGAGCGGTTGAAGTTTTATGTACAACACAGTATTTCAGTGTTCACCTGCCTAATATCTCTAATCTAATTACTGAAAATCAAAGTGTAGCCTATTATACTACTGCATCTCTGTAGCAGACAAATGTAATGTTTGTGGTCATGCATGACTTTGCATCACACTACCGACACATACACACACCAGTACCAGAACAATGTGACATCAAGCTTGGACACAGAATGCGCAACTGAGCCCCTCGCACACTTCAAAGCTAAAGCTTGGCAAATCGGTTTCACAGACACAATGCTGCAGGTTATACACACAAAAAACCTACCAGTTATGAATATGAGTTTTCTGCCTCAGTAGTCTTAGTGTTGTTAGAAATAATCATTTATCAGATGTATTGATGTGAGTGGATATTAAACCTACACCAAGAAGCCTGTATATAAATGCATGTTTTCTCGTGAGAGTGCCCAGCACGGTGTCTGCTTTGTGTTATAAAGTACTCCTAGGTGGCATTCCCATCTTTCTTCCCCCCATGGTAACTGTCAGTGCCAGCAGGAACAAAGCTAACCCTTCTTGACTTCTCTTCTTCTGATTAAGCAGCAGCTGTTTTTTGGGAACTCAGCATAGCTCCACTTCCTCCTCATTCTCATTCTACCCTTGTCTGGGTGACAGAAAAGCCATCTTCATTGCAGTCTGATGTGTACTTGAGATTCCTAGTTAACTGGTGTGGAAAGGGGATTTGCAAATTTATGGTTTACGGTTGCTGTCTCTTTCTCTGCAGAAGGTTTCCTTGGGTTGGCAGGAATGGAAAATAACTGATAGCGAAGTTTCACTACTGAAACATGTATCACACCAGAAAACCTGACTCTCCCCTTGCAAATAGTCTGAATCACAAAGTGAAAATCTCGTGAAAAGAGCAAGAAGCCTGCCCTGAAGTTAACCTCACATCACCCCAGAGAGCTGGGAGAACTTGTTTGCAGAGGGGCAAACTGTCGAACAAGTTGTAGGGCAGGACAGGATCTATTTTTTACAGAAAGAAAGAGTGGGAGAGCAAGCGCATCACCCACTATATGAATGTCAGGGGAAAACAGTGTGAGTTGGATCTTGTGGTCCAGAACCTTCTCCTTATCAGGGAGGGTCCAATAACTTCTCTGTAGCAATCGAGGTTGCTTGGATCACCTGCTCCAGGGATTCGAACCCCAGTCTCCCAGTTTTTAACTGGACACCCTACTGGTTATGTCACTCATGCTCGCTTTCTCTCTCATTTTCATCATAAAATAGAATTTATAAAACTCAACCCTGGATGAATAAAAATTAACAATTAAATAAAATGGGAAAGACTGCATCTTCTGAGACTTTAAATGGACTTGTAGAAAACAGTGATGCAGTTTACACATGGCCCCAAGTTTGTTTCTGTGCGGGTTCATTCAATGTTGTAATGACACTGATCGGAAAAAAGCGACATCTTGTTTGCAATAGTTTTTCTGTTCCTATTCGCAACAACCCTGGCTAACAACAATGATCCTCTCAGTTTTCTTTGGGTTCGATGTAGTAGTTGACCATTCTTTTGATGCTTCTTAGGTTTATTAAGTGACACAAAAGCAATCTGATTTCCACCTGCACAGTTGACACAGTTAGCTGCAGATGTATAGGAACTATCTCCCCATATAGATCAAAGAAAAAGAACACCCTCAGTGTATAGGTTACTCAAAAAAAATTGTAATACATGAAGTACAACATCAGACAAGCCACTTTGAGGAAGAAATGTGTTGAGAATGGAACAGATCAATCTAGAAAATTTGCATTGAGGTTTTACCTGTAAAGTGCCATGAGATAACTTTTGTTGTGATTTGGCGCTATATAAATAAATTGAATTAAATTGAATTGAATATCATTGCCTGTCAATGTGAGAGAAGCTCCTTATCAACTTGATGTGAGTGAACACACTGAAATGTGCTGAAAAGTACAAACACCATTGTGAATACAGAAGAGGGTTGGTTTTGGCAAAAATAGTGAATTATCAGCTAAGTGGTTTTGTTTGGAAATGAGCTGAAATGCTGTATTGACAATTCTGCTTGGTACTTGGAAAGTGTTGGGGTTTATTATCATCATGTCAACATCATTAGACACTAATCACCTCTAACTAATTAGGGATAGCTTGCAAACAGTCCCTGTGATTGACACTGGTGAACAACTGCAGCCCAGTCTCACCCCATGAGTTTCTGCTCTGCACTTCCCATGAATGACGGCAAGTTCTTTGTACTGCACAGTCAAATTCCAGAGTCAAAAAACACACACAATGCATGCATACACATACACATACACAGAAGCCGTTTTAGCTGTACCAGGGTCTGTTTGGGTTTTTTGTCTTCTGTTCTTCGAATAGCCTTTCATCATACATTCTTTATTTATGCCCTATTTATCGTTGTTCTGGAACAGGATCACCAGGTATGACATGAAAATATAACAATCCAGGGTTTGCATATTATAGACAAGAAATATTGTACATGTGAGCACAGGTAGTTAGTGGAACATAAAATCATAGCTAATATAAATCTAAAGTACTATCATTACCACAGCGTATTGGATTATTGGACAATAGAGCTTGACTTTGCTCAAACGTGTACAAATTTGTCCATTGGTCATAGTCAGTCTGGAGATGGTTGACATGTTGAGCAGGATAAGTAAAATTATGAGATTATGCATGTTGTTGTGAATCTAGGTAACATTTTTTCCCACCTCATGTCTTTGAATATTGTTGTGAAAAGAGTAAAGTTTACTTGTGTGAACAATTGCTTCCTACAGTCACACATGGAACCAAAGTGGAGCAGCTGGCTTCTTTTATAACACCAATTCATGATCACTGTAAAGACTGAAACAGGATAATGGGATGTGACAGTTGGTGTGATGGGGCACTGTACACCAATCATAGTTTGTTAGTTTAATAATTCCAATTAACACACCACTAAACATTCTGAGCTGTGCACTGGTAGTGGAGAAACTCAATTTCATTTGTGGAATGTATTGAACCTGCACAGATTTTTCTATTAAACATCATAGTTTGCTGCAGAATTGAACCAGGATTTAAATAAAAAATTTTGTCATTGTGCCAGAATTCAATCATAATGGAAGATGGCGTTTACTAATGACTCCATTGTTGTCACTTAGTAAAAAAGAGGTGTTTTCAAATTCTGTGGTGTTTTAAACATGGCGCCTCTGTCTTTTCTTTGTTATGGTGCCATGTGTGAGCCGGTCAGTACGTCGCTCGGGTCTGCTGTGAGTCGACGTGGTTCAATAAGATTCATTCTAAGGAAAGGCCCTTAAGTCTAAATGGTTAGATTCAGTCTATGCTGCTCAGCACAGTCAGGAAAATATGCAGGCCTTATTTTATTATAATGTTAGTTTAATCTTCACTATGTATTATGTGGTTATACACAGAGTGACACATTGTTTACATACAGAAGCATAATTTACCTTGCAGTCCTTGTTTTTCCTTTACCATAATGGCCTTTCTCGCTTTAATAACTCCCTAAAGATGTTCCCTGTGTAAAATTAAAAAAATAAAAAATACACGCAAACATACACACACATGCACACAGTGGTGGTGCTGGTGAAGAGGGAATCTAACTGTAACACAGCCTGTGTCTTTCCATCACATTAAAAAGCCAATTTCTTTTTAATAGCAACAACAGCTGGAGCTGACAGAGTCTGTGTCTGCTGATGGAGCAGACGGCTCCAGAGCACTCCTTCAGCTTAGACCTGGCTGGCTGGCTCATTACAGAAAAAGCAGAGCGAGATCGGGAGAGTGGGGAGAGAGGGAGGAGGGAACACGAGAAAATATGTAGCCAGCATACTCCGAGGCAGGTGTTAGACATGTTTTGGGTTTGTAATAATGGAAAACACTGCAGCAGAGAGTGCAAGACTTGGAGAGAGGCCAAGTTTGAGAGAATAATAGTTATCATGTGTAAATTATTCTTTTCATAGTTGTCTATATCTGGATCCCGTGGGATGGTTACTATGATACTATTAACTATCGTCCATGTTCAACTCTCTCTTCTGCTCCCTCTTCCTACCTTCTGTCCTCCCCTCCAGTGCACCTGGTTAACTCCCAGGAGATGGCTGAATCTGCAGGAGTACCAAAGCAAGAAGCTGATGCAAGAGAGTGGCGTGGCCGTCCAACGCTTCTATGTCGCTGACACTGCCTCCGAGGCCCTGGAGGCTGCAAAGAGACTCAGTGAGTAAAGAGGTCACACGCAGAACCAGAACCATCGAGCTCCTCTCCCTAACCATGCTTTAGGATTCTATCACTGACTCCAGTGAATCTAGGTCTCCCTCCCTCCTGTTGGATGTGCTTGGATTGCCTCCACATGGAGGCTTTCAGGCTGCACCCGATCGGATGACTGATCCATTTCCTATGGCCCCTTTCAAAGTAAAGGACTGGCAATTCTACTTGCTCCTTATGTCCAAGCTCCTCATCCTGTTGCTAACGGCGAGTCACAACACTTTACAGATCAAACTCATTTCTTATTTCTGTGGCTTCTATCTAAAATCACATTCTGTTCACATCCCAGAGCTCAAAACTATTGGGTCCTAAAAAGTAGATTGTTCAGCCTCAGATTTTCCTTAATCACAAGCAGCGTGGTACAGAACCCGCATCAATACAGAATTTGGACCAATCCACCCATAAATGTTAAGTCTTTGTCCTGTTTCTAACTCGTCTGAAGCCCGCATCGTGCTCCCCATTTGGAGGGAACAATGCACTGTTTCAATTCCCCTCACTTCACAATCAGCTGCAAACCACCTTATATTACTTCAAGAAAGCCTCAGCCTTAGATCTTTAGATCCCTTAGAAGAAGGCTTTCAGATTGTGATTTGTTATCAAGAAATATTTTAAATGATTCTGCATTCATTTTTAGAATGCTCATTGCTAAGCTCACAACCATGTCAACCTCGAACTTGTGGATTCTGTACTTCGGTCACATGATTGGCTCTCGGGTCACATATCTCTCTCTCTCTCTCTCTCTCTCTCTCTCTCTCTCTCTATATATATATATATATATACTGTATATGCTGTATATAAAAAACTGACCAAACAGCAAACCCCATGCCAAAGGTCAGTTTCCGTTCTATATTTACACCCTTTCACTACTTTGTGTTGTTGAGTCATAATTTACAACATAATTGTGGTACCACTATGAAAGCTCACACGCACCACTGTGAAATCAGGCTTGTTGTATTATGTCCCTGCTACAGAATATTAAGTGACTGTGGCTAATCTAGGTTGAAGTTCTATCAAGTTCAATCGTGTCGTTTATGCTGTTTATGCTGCTTATGTGTGCGAGCCTGTTTTTCATGAGCTTAGTGATCATGCTTGATCTGTTTCTCATCATGGCAGTCAACTGCACTCATGTATTTCAAAGCCTTGTGTTATATTTCTTACATTTTTCATTTAGTTTTTGATTTTTCTGATTCATTTTAATCCTTCATTATAATTTTGATCCTTGCGTCGACACAGTTCTGCAGTCATGTGAGGAAGTTCCTGAATTTCTTATTTTACTCTCTTGGAGTTGTTCTGTGTAAACACATTGACTTGCATGGACTAAGAGGGATTAACGCACATTTGTACGTACCCACACAGAGTCACTTGCATTCCCTTTCATCACCTACCTTCCTTGTTCTCCTTCCCTCCCACACACCAAACTGCCCAACACATATACTTACACACTCAGCTTTATATTTAATTCAGCGTCCACTCCAACTACAGCAGTGGCTTTGTGATAGTGCATCCGGGTTGGTTGTCAGCCAGCAAGGTGCCACTCTTGCTGCTGCCCTTGGGCTCCAATACTCCGCCTGGGGCTCTGCTTTCAGTTGCCCTGGTTACACTGCAGACAAAGATAAACTGAATAGGAGGAAGAGGATACATGTTTTCCTGACTGTACAGCATTGCTAGGTAGAGATGGAAAGACAGAAAGCTTGGGACAGAGGGAGGACGAAATGCACAGACAGCTAAACAGGCCCCAGACTTCAGAGACTGTGTGTGTCGTTATAGATGCTAATGAGTTAGATAGCGCATGCCCATATTTGCTCTGGGGCCTTGCAAGTTTTCACGCTGACGTAGTATCAAGATGGTAGTATGTTTGTTTGTTTGTTTGTTAATATAGTATCTTTATTAGGGCAAGAGGAAAAAGTGAAAGGATATTTATGTAAACTAAAGCTGGTGAAACAGATCGACTTCTGAGATGGAGGCAATTATATCTGTGATATAATGCCTCGCAGAAGCATGTGTAAAATTTCCAGTGCCGTTTGTCTTATGAGAAAACATAACAGAATGGTAGTTAGAGTTGCTATAGAAATAAATGGGGGAAAACACAGAAAAATTAAATCCTACATCAAGGGAGTTCTCTGTTCTGCAGCATGAAAAAGATCAGCAATGCAATTTCATTAAAGGTTTAATGCTGCATGGTCAACTTTCTCAGACTCTATTACACCTTACAATAAAATGCACTCTCATTATTTGGATATGTTATCGGGATAATGATATCCAATGTCCTGGCTCACGGTGGCTGCAAAGATCCGATCATAAGCTGAGCCAGACCACAGCCGTATCTCTATATATTCCAATAACAGTGCACAATGTGTGTGTTTGGTCTTGGCATTAACATGTCTTCTTCCATATCTCTAGAACATACTGTATCTGTATAAGAGCTGCAGCTATCAATTCTTTTACTAATCAAATAGTCTACCGATTATTCAGGCGATTAATCTAGTAATCGATAAGAAAGACAAGGACCCAATATCGCTTAAACTCTTCGTATTATGCGCTGAGTTGTTGGCCTACCAGCTTGGAAATCATCCCGAATTCAAAGGAATTGATGTATTTGGAATAACAGTAATCTTAATCCGAAAGAAAACCATTTTTAATCAAAACTGGTATGAGAAATAAATAGTTTTTGTCATTGATCTAATGGACAATGGTGGACACTTATAATGAGACATGGTAAATATAATCCTAATTATGGGAGAATATCATATTCATGTATCAACATTTGTGTCATAATTGAGGATTAGGAATATATAGGATGTATTGTGTGTTGCTCAGACAGGGAGTTAATCTGCCAAGAGGACAATAACAAATTTAATTTAAAAGAGGAATGTGGTAGATATTGCCTTCAATAAATGTATACTTTTAATCGCGTTATGTTGTATAAATTGTACTCTTGTAGTTGTTTATTTGAAGCCTTGTGCCTTGTTGTTCTAGAACAGTTTAATTTAATTAATTTTGATATTGTTTTGAAGAGGTGTAATTGTATTCCTGCTAAAGATTGTATTATATCAACAGTTCATTGTTAATCAAGTTTAAAAAAAGTGTAAGTGATAGATAGTTAAACTCTGCACCCATAGAACTGCTTAGATCTGCACTATAACGGAATTAAATTCCAACCAGTATCCAGTATCATGTTCAATTTTCTATGTTCAGGACAAACAAATTTCATGAAAATCGGTTCAGAATCAAGCGAGTTACAGTCGATTTTGTAGTGAAGTCTGCACCTCTCTCATATTCTCTCGTATTTGTTTACCAGCGGACGCGCACATGTTCGTTAAATATGTACTCCGTACGAACTACTTAGCCCATTGTATTGTGTCGGTAACTCTGTGCTTTGTCCACGTGGAGTAGCCGTAGCTAGCTGTCAAAGATGGCCGACCTTTCTGTTTGTGCGCGACTCAAATCGTGCATGGACTCACATCGCGTATTGACAGGGTTCTAATTACAGCTGCTTAGGCGATCGACGGTGGAAGTAACATGAGCGCGTTGTGAAATAACCAAAATAATCGTCCGGGAGAAACACAGTGTGCTGTGTAGTTGTACAGGATTAAACACAGCCTTGGGGCAAATAATTTGTCTCGACGCTTTTTAGTAATCAAATTATTCGATATACTCGAATCGTTTCAGCCCCAATCTGGATACAGATCTCATTTTAATGCTAAGTCTAAATAGGACTCGGGATTCTTGATTTTTTGTGGCCACCGTCCCTCCTCCAGAGCACCACTTCAATTCTCAGGAGAGGACGAGTATGTGCGAGTAAATACCCATCTTAACCGAAACATGAGCTACTGCAAGTTTGCGTGCCTGCAAATGTATATGTTTGGATATGTGATGTGATCATTTCTGATTTGATATTAAAGTAAACGAGCACAGCTCTTAATTTGTTCAGATACACTCTGGGCATTTTATGCTCTTGCATGTGTATATCTCACTTGTGCTCTATTAAATAACACACAAATGTGTTATAGTGTGAAAAGACACAGATGTTCACTTAGAATATACTCGCAGGCGTTCGTGGGAGGAAGGACTAGGAGGCGCCACATGATGGAGCTCTGTTTTATGGCTTCCTGCTGAACAGGAAAGGAGGTGTGTGAGTGAGGGTTTGCGGGCTGTCTATTCTGACACAGGCTGATTCAAATGGATTTTTGCATGCTCTTGATATCCAGCTGTGAGCTTTTGGTTCTCTGTTCACACAAGAGAACAAACCACTGAGGTGTGACCAACACGAGGACCCCCCTTGGTCATCCTCCCCCCTCCTCCCACCACACACACACACACACACACACACACACACACACAGATGAATTGCATGTGTTGGATAAGCTTAGTGATAGACTCACACTGACATACACACACAAATGTGCACGCCGACCAATATTCTCCTCTCTGCCACACTCACTTAACCACAAAGCGAGGAAGTTGACAGTTCAATTGCAGTTATCTAGTAGTCGGCTCCTCTTATGTACAGTAGAGTGGACACAAATTGATTGGTCCTATTACAACTGAGGACAAATAACTTCAAAGGTCCTTTGTCAAAATAAAGTGAAGGAATCCGACACGGATCGTTGATTTCTCCTAACTTGAATGACAACTCTTAGGGGACAGCTGTTTACACTGTGGCAGATGGGTGACTTATAACCACCTAATGGTTCATAGACGCGAGAGTTGACATCTGTGGTCCCATACTGGGAAAGCTGTGCACAAGGGCATCAAAAAGTCCCCGGTTTTGTAATATGTGTCCAGAGCTAATGACCCATGGGCAGAAGTCTCATACGCGAGTGTGTGCGTGTGTGTACTTTTGAGCGTGTAGAACAATTTGACAAATGAACTTAGCACTAGAAATTATGTAAGTTGAATGCCTAAATGCTTAATCACGGTAAGAGGTTAAGTGCCTGCCATTTTGCAGTGAATTTTCAGGGGAGGAAAACCGTGGACGTGAAGTGTGCGGGGCACTGACCAGGTGTGTCCGCTCAGCATGTCTGGTCATATGGCTGCCACCGTCCTCTTTGATGTTGCCAAAAATTATGATTAATAGATAGTTGAAAGTGAAAGGCAAGGCAAAAATGATTAGTGTAGTGGTTCGGCTGCGGCGTGCTGCTCACACCGTCTTCCAGCACAAAGCATTTCCTCGATTCTCGATTCTGCTTTAATTGCCATTTGTTGGCATTTTCAAAGCTCATATATCACTCCAGCGTTTTGCCAGGTTTGGAGCAGACACACGCACATATGTTTAATATGGCACATACTGTACACTGCCTCGAGGTCTAATTAATCGGGAAATGGAGCAAGAACATTTTCCAACTTAATTCTGTCTCGTTGAATCACCTGAGATGTTTTTAGTTTCACACATCAGCAACACATTATTCAAATAACTTCATCTTCTAAAGCCTTGTGGGTCATGCATATGTATTTTCCAATAGACTGTCTTCTTTTGCAGATTCTCCCTTGCGTTGCTTAAATACATTATTGATAACGATATACAGCACTACTCAATTGAAGACTGAATTCCCTATGTATGGGCTCACTCATATATAGATATCCCAGGTTTTTTTTATTTATTTATTTTTTTTTTTAAAGAACCTGCTTTGCTATTTTGTGGTTTGGAGATATCACAGCAACTCCAGTAATGAATATAGATTTTGTGTTTGCTTTGGGAGCAGATATGAACACACGTGCACACACGTTCACGTATACACGTACCTGTGCCCTGCCGCAGCCAACAGGAGTGTGATTACATGGTCCACTTTGCGTGGCACCATCCACTTGACAGATGCATCTGCTGAGTAAATCTTGATGGATTTTCATTCTGAATTCTAAATCAAAACCATATTTTCTTTTCCCTTTTTTGCTGCATGAGACTTTCATGTCTGCCAGGCCTCCTGCCTCCCCCAACAGTCATTCATTTATAAAGCAGCAATGGACAAAAACATTGCACTCCTATCTTTGCCGCATGTTGAGCCTGTATGATAAATGGGAGTACTCAGTGTTTGTGTGTGTGTGTGTGTGTGTGTGTGTGTGTGTACATGGGCGTGTTTGTGTTTTTCCTCCTCTCTCCTGTTATTTTCACTTCCTAAACTTGTCTTTTCTTCATTGACCTTGGCATCGCTTTTCCTTCCATCCCATTCAAACATGACTACTTGAATGACCAGTAATGGAGGAAGGAATCATAATTAATATCACTGTTCTGTAAATATTCAGGGTGTACTGCAGTTTTTATGCACAGCTGTCAAATCTCATGTGTACTTATTAAAGGGTAGTTGTTGTGATCTGTGGACCTGCTGAATAATATTGAGGCATTTTGACATTATCTAACTCTTTGAGGCAGGTGTGTATGTGTGTGTGTGTGTGTGTGTGTGTGTGTATGCAAATATGCTTGTTTAGTATGTTTATGCTCGTGCTATTTATAAACGTTATGTAAAAATTGAGGGAAAACAAGACCTGTAAAAGATTGTTTATTTGTGCGGCTGAATTAATTAATAAATTAGATTGTCAGTGAAAAGATCGTGCCTTGTGTAAGAGATTATTTGAACATGTTGTACCTTCCTGTTCCAAAGGACTGAGTGATAGGTGAGTGTGGATGGCTCAACAGGGATAACATAAAGGTAATGGATCATCAACTCATTGCTCAGCCCTGTTTATTTGTGTGTGTGTGTGAATATTCCCAAAATATTTCTGTTTGTTGTGGAGGTGGCTAAATAAATCATCCAATTATTTCATCATGTTTTATTTCAGGAGTTAAGAATGAATTGATCTCCTCAGTATCTCTCGTGAGATTTGTTTGTCCATCTCTCTCTTGCATAAATTTCGTTTATATGTATTAATTAATCTTTGTATGCCTATTTTAAGACAAAGCCATTTGATAGTATATCAAAAAGGTTCTTGCGTTCCAACCAACCCTTTGAAGGCTTGTTGGAAGCCTTAACCGTTGTAATCTTTCGTCCGTGTTCTTTTACACCTTTTTGGTAGGTGTGAACACACAATCAATCCCTGGGGAGTTCAAAATTGTCCCAGGCACCGCCACGTCAAGTGTTGGCCAGTAACACGCCACAGAGCAGCAGTCTAGCACTTCCTCAGCCTCACGACTCTTTCCTGTCAGACCTTCCACCTGTCAGTCCTATACAGGTTTTGTAAGAAGTGGAGTGAAAAATGGACTTAATTATTTTGTTTTTTTAAATTTTAAAACAAATTTCTCTGTTAATTCCTTGTGCCTGCATGCTTTTGTCTCATATTCACACGTGGCCTTATTCTCTGTCGGTCCAAGCGAATTACCTGAACAAACCTACAGGCATACGCGCAGATGTCTGTATATAACTGGACTGCATTTATAGAGCTCTTTTCTAGTCTGGAGACCACTCAAAGCACTTTACAATGTTTGCCTCGCATTCACCCACTCATACACCGACAGCCGAGGTAACCACGTAAGGCCCACTTGCTTGTCGGGAGCGATTTGGGGTTAGGGTCTTGCTCAGGCACCTTCAACATGGAGGATCGAACCGGCGACCCTTCGGTCACTAGGCGATCACCCTACCACCTAAGCCACTTCGCCCATAATATATGTAACTATATGCACAGTGCCTCAATCATTTTTGAAAAATTATTCCACATTGGAATGCATGGTTTTGACTGCTGGCAGCAAGAGACCTATTGTGGCTCCTCCTGCTGGCTAGTATTTTAACTCACAGTAAACTAAAGTTAATATGATACTCTTATGTCAGCCATACTCCTTTTTCTCATGTCCAAAACATTATTTTTAACCGTTTTCACATTAAAAAACAATAACCCAACCCTCCCTCTCCTGCTCACTCTGCCCTGAGTGCAGAGTACAAAAACACCAGCTGAATGTGTACCGCTGACTTTTGGAGGTCATGTAAAAACAGACATGTTGTAGTGCTCCGTGCCCTGGCCCATGGAAACTACAGCAGTGTGCTTTTTCTCTTTGTTTCCAAAATACACTGCCACCTCCATGCCTACCGCTACAGGAACTTGGCATCTTATGCCGCAACAAACATTTTGTCCTTTTTCAGATCTAAACCATATAATCCATAAACTTTAACTGTAAAAGCACAGTTTCCCTCATCTTTTATGAATCTCTTTTTTAGCAATATAATTTCTTGACTAAAGCTTCATTAGTAAGGGTATCCTAGAAACCACAGCCACCACAGAGGACACGCGGTGTGCCCTCATATTTCTGCTGGCGCTCTCATTGCTTCCACTTTCTCTGGCAGGCTGCAGAGGAGCATTTACACCTCTGACTAGACATGGCGCTGATGTCTGAGACCATATGCTTCTTCACCAACCCAACACGCTGCCTAGCCTGCACCATCTGTCGCACGACGCTTCTCCCTACCACTGGTAACGCCACCAGCCCTTCCGAAGACTTCCTCATCCATGCGTGACATTAGTGTCTCGCCTCAGTCTTTCCTCCTGTCACCTCATCCCAACTGGCCTGTTTGCTATGTGCCATCTTTCCAAATGACCGCCACCCATCGTGCTGTTTCAGTTTGTTTTTTCGCATCTGCTTTTGTTTTAATGAGCCGTTTACTTACTAGAGAATGGAGGACAATTAAAATGTGTCAATGGATGATGTATTTTACAGCGTGTCGGCTGTTGTGACTGTAGGGATTTTGCAGATGCTACGTCAAACCTGCCGTTTCACTTGGCAACCCAACTTGTGCCAACCTGTGCTTTGAAGGCCTGCTGCAGTGAAAATGTTAGTTTTCAAGTTATGCACTCATGTTCGTTAAGCAAGTGAAACTAGACTAATATCAACTGTTAATTTTTTTCAGACATCTTAATTCTGAACCCAATACTATCAGTTTGATAATGTTTAAAAAACATTATTGAGGTTTTATAGTTGGAATTCCTAACGGATATGATATGAAAGTCGTTTCCATTATGAAAGAATAACCTGAAAGAAAGATCGGTCACTAGCTGTCAGACTGGCTTATTGTAATGGGAAATGATTTAATGATCAAAGACAAGAACAAGAAAAAGTCTAAAAGCTCTCAGCGGCAGGAGGATAGACGACGCTGTGCACTCCAGCAGCGTTCCAACTAACGGCTAGCCAACTAACTGTTCATGCTGTTTATGTCATTCACATTGAAAATGGTAGCTTGTATCAAAGCGAAGCTTTTAGAAGATTGGTTAATGACTACAGCAATCCGAAACTTCTGTTTATGCAGTATGTACAACGCCCCAATAGAAACCTGATAACACATTACACAGCATTTTAAACCAGTGTGGACATTATTTTCTGTGTTTAATACAGAAATGCAACCTGAAATTTACAAACAGAAACACCACGTGTGCCTTGTTTAGCTCGTATTGTAATGTCATGGATAAAACACAACAAAGTCATGGAACATTCCACTTTGTGGAAGTGCATGTTGTGTATATTTAACTCCTTAAACAGAGACATCATAAAGTTTGGCTCCTCGTCCGTCCAGAATTTTTTTTAAATTTTATTTCCGTCCTGTTGCCCACCTCGATGTGACTTACTGTGTATTGTTTGACTTGGTGGTTAGAGACCACAGTGTGACCGACTCTTACATGTAGAACATGTACAGAGTGCCGGTCTGATTGAAGTGTAATAGTAGTTACACAGTAGTTACTTCGATCCCCAACCGCATTATCTACGTATGTTAGTCCGACACTAATACAATCGATTTAATAAGTTTTCAGGTGGACTAAAATGTTTACGTGTATTTTAAAGTTGAACTAACGTCACGTGACAGACTTATTTCTCATGTTGGTGTCCTACAGTACATGGCTGCAGTGTTTCTGCGGATTGTGTGGGGTGCTAAAACTTCACGCTGATCAAAAGTTTGTCGAAAGTGTTTGGTTTGTGGGCTCAACTGATTTGGTCTCCATAAATGCATCCTCATGCACTGAACGTGATGGTGCAATCAAAACATCCAGTCTGTCATATGCGTTTAAGCATGCAGCAACAAATTGATGGCATACCGTTCAATAAAAATGCCAACACAATACACACTGGTCCATGGCTATAAATTGTTTCCCTGATTGTTCTTTGTAGCTGAGGTGAAAGCTGATTAAAAAGAGGCCTGTCCAGTGGTCTCAGTGAATCTCTGCTATTAATTGGATTAATTAAATGACTGCTAATATTTGATCAGCCGTTGTTGCTCTCTTTATGAGCTATTAGATCATCCTTAAGTTGTTGTCACACCACCTGCTTTCCAACCTGCAAAACTTAGCATTGTCATCAGCCAATCTGACGTGCCAGACTTTGTAAAGTTTTAATGGACACACACAGACGTACTTAAACTGGAATGACTCTCCCCATGGGGATAAAAGACAAAACAGTACAAAAAATTGAGGTTTTTATTTTTTTTTGAAAATATTACGTTGGTCCCTTAAGTGCAGATTTACTGTCTTTAAATGGGGCACGGACAACGTACAAAATGGGCCCCCCAATCATTGCGTATTTTTACATGAGGACGACAAAGTCGGATTATTTCTTGCGTCCGGCTGAAACCTGACTTTTAAAACGCATGTTAACACGACTCAAACCGCTGCGCTCACAGCCGGACTAACACACCTCGATAACACGGTCGGAGCTCGGCTTTACTAAACCGCGTATACACTTCAATCGGACCGGCGTTCTGTTCATGTTCTGTAGGTTACAGCCAGTCACACTGTGGTCTTTAACCCAGAGGGTAAACGCCGCAATACGATCGGACGTAAACGAGACATTTCTGGACGGACAAGGAAACAAACTTTATGCTGCTTGCTTGAGGAGTTAAATATCCTTAAATACACGGATGGAGGAATAAACGCTGAAGGGCGAACACTTCAACATAGCGGAATGTTGAGCTTCCGTTCCATCCGGCGTGTGATAGGGTGAGCTTCTTCTACGGTACAGTTTAATACATTTGTACTTTGTTGGTGGCTCCTTTGATGCAGTGACTTGTCAGAGTTAAGAGAGGACAAGAGGATGGAGTATCGTACCATTGTACCATAGGAGGTAAACATGACACGTGGTGTTTGTGCGTAATAATTTGCGTACTTCTTTAAATGCAGCATCTTACTCTATAATGTGTTACGGGGTCTCTATATGTGCTCAAAGTAGTTGTACAAGATTTTCTGGATGGCTGTAATCATGATCCAATCTCCTTCAATCCAGCTACCATTTTTCAGCATGAATAACATAAACAGATCATTTCTGATTCATTTCAAGTGTTAATTTATTTAAAACAGAGGAACTTTTACTTTCAAGTAATCTGTTGGTTAGTTCTAATGTTAGTGTGCGTCTCATTTGCACCATTAGTAAGAGCGTAGATAACGTTCCAAATGTACAGCGCTGTAGAAGTGTCCATTGTTCTTAAACAGTATTCCGTTTAATCTGTCAATTCTCCGTTCGACAGATACGCCACAGACCGGTTTGTTTTGTTTTGGTATGTGACACAAAAGGTCAACCGGAAATAACGTGTCTGATTCTAACCAGCTGTAGGGGGCATATCGCCACCTACTGGACTCAAGACATACTGCCCTCAATAGCTCGATTCTTCCCTGAGCACTTTGGTTAAATCGACCTATAAATATGTAGCCACTCAGTGTTAAATGCTGGAAGTCATACGAGTCATGAAACAGAAGAACTAGCTCTCTAAAGATGTGCAGCTGCCTCTGATAATGTAGTGAGAGGCCTGGACCCATTGTCATCAGGTTCTGGTTTATCCTGTTCTCTGTTTGCTCGTGTCTGCGTATGTGTGTGATAAAATGGCACGTGATTGATCGCTAAGGAAATTAATGGACATGTCTAGCATTTTAAGAGCGTGGAGTAAAAAACAGGACTGTCCCAGCTGTGAGGCTTCCTTTGTAGCTCAGCGCAGATAAATACAATTTCCTATCAAACATGCTTTGAAGGTGAAACATGGCCAGACCTCCACGCACTGCAGGGCCCCTCTTCATTCAGACTTCTCTCATAGGAACCACCTTATGCACTTGAATACTTCAAGTGCCTTTTAAGACCACTTTGATCTCTCCCCTTCATAAAATGAGGCAAAGTCTCTGATGAAAAGCGCTGACAGTGACATTTAGTGCAAAAGTAGAATTTCATCAACCCAGGCCTCTGTCTCTATTGAAATGGTTGGTGATAAGCCCTCAGTGTGTGTTTCTGTGAGTATGTACATCATCTGGATCCCATGTTGTGCCCTGTGTTGGCTCATAAAGTACATAGAGGGATCTCTGCACGGCTACCTTGTAAGGGGAGCCACCGGTCATGTTGGGGGAACTGAGATTCTGAACGACTCGCGATGATCGCCAGAGTATCATTGAGAAAAAAGAAAAAAGACAGACTTCAGTTAAGAATAAAGTCCAAACGTTACTAGAAAGTCACTCACTAAGCATGTTTACATGCATAGTCAAATGTTCATTGTACTTTGATCAAGGCATTTAAAAAATGTCATCTATACATCATAATTAAGCTAATGTGGCCATACATTTTTCTATGCTTAGTGTAATACCAGGACAATAGACGTCGATTCTGGCCTGTAAATGTTATGATGGGAGTAAGACACCTCATCGTTCAGTGCAAAAATGCCTTCTTCACAGTCAAGACAAATAATCAGAGAACTGACAGCATGTAGATGTAGTGAACGTGATGTCTGTTAATTTCAGTTATAAGAGTAGTCAAGTTTTATAACACAACCTATGTCAAATGATTGAAATGTAAATGATTTGGTGGTTGCGTTGACCTTGACGAGGCAGCAGGCTGAACCCGTGTAAAAAAGAAAAAAAACAACAAACATGGCTTGCATTGGATGGTAGCACAGATTCACTGCATTTGTTACAGTCGACTGGAGCTCTGGGACAGACACACATAGACACACACACACACACACATACTCGCACAAGAAAGTTCAACAATGAAACCTGAAATAATCTGAGATAATGAAAGTAGGATAAAAAGTGAAATATTGTGACAACTGTGTGAAGCGCTGTTCTAACGATATGCTCATGGGTCCTGTCTCGGCACAGCCTGTGAGAATTTAATTATGGCTCGTAATGGCCGTGTAAGCACCTTCATTTGTACTTGCAGTGAGACACTTTGTGCTGGAGTTTGCCGACTGTAGTGCAGTTACACCTGGAAGGATTGTTGGCAGGCTCAGCTTGTCCACCAAAATGTACCGTATGATGGATAATGTTAACTGCAGTGTGTTGCAGGGCGTGTAGTCCAATAATGAGCCGTGATAGCCACCGTGTTGTCAGTGTTGAACATTGTTGCAGCTCTTCGTCTTTGTGTTTTTCTGTGCGGCCAACACGCTGCCTCTTGAAGGAATTTGATACAGACTAGTTTATCAAATTATTTTCGGTCATACAGTGCAACATTCCTCTGAGTGACTGCATCTAGAAAAACACATCAGCACAGATCCTTTTTGTAAAATCCTGAGGTGTGATGGGGGATACGGTGATCCACTGTCAGCTCTCACCACAGCAGCTGAATGCTTGCTTTTCAAGATGACACAACATTGTCATTGTTGCAGCTTGGTATTGTAATGTGTACGGCAACCATTGTCCTTGATGATGATGATGTGTAATTCCCCCTAAAGGATTGTCTTTCACCAGCTCCATTTCCTATGTCTTTATCTATTATCTACATGGATGGCAAACAGTGAGCTGCAGCCCTGTTGAACACACGAGTGCATGTTTTTTGTTGTTGTTTTTTTTAAGAGCAAGCAATAGATAAATGATGCATAATCATTATCATGATCATAATCAAAGACCCCTATATGTCCCCTTGTATGTACTGGTAATTGGGGATTGTGCTTTGTTCTGTTGAAGCTTCAGTGTAATGTGTGACATGAATCACACGGTTGTGGTTTGTACAAACTCAGTCATCGGTGTCTTTGTGCCAACTGTTTATTGAAGATGTGCAGTTTGACTGAAAAGGTTTCTCCAGCCTTGTGAAATTGGTTGTGGTTTTCACATTACTTTTTCGTCTTATTTGTGTGCACGGAAAATTTTTCTATTATATATTAAGTGTATATATACTTATGAGACGGATCGGTCTGTGCACACTAATTAGAGAAATTTACTTTAGACATTTACAGCCATTAACCATGCTGCTGCTAAATACGTGCCTGGAGTTTGAGACAAGTATTATGTTAATAACTTGTAGGTAAATGAGTTAGGGTTCATTTAGATGGCTATTAGCTGGTAATGCCAAGTAAAAACAACATGGCTCTTTCAACACTTTGTCAACACACACTGACCTTTCACGTTTCATTCCTCCTCTTTTCCTCTGACTCCCTCATTCCTTCACATTGTTGTTCTTTTCGGTTCGACCTTATTATTTTTGTTTCCTCACTCTATAGGTCTCTTTTTCTGATACTCCCCAAAATAAGGCACTTTATTGATCCCCGCAGGGAAATTTATTCCCTGCGTTTAACCCATTGCAACTATTAGGAGCAGTGGGCAGGGCCTCCACATCTACAGCTTAATGCCTCGGTCCGGGGCAGTGCCGTGGGGTAATTAGCCTAATGCTCATGTTGGTTGTTTTGGGGGGCGTGGGTGGGAGGTTTGACCTCTACATCCTAGTCCATTACCTGGTGAGAGCTGCAGGTATCTCTGCCACCACACTCTTCTCGCTGAAGAGCTCCTGTTGATGGACAAAGCAAAGCTTGTTTTTGTATTTCTTTGTTTTTCTGTATTTATTTTTTATTTTTATGGAAGCACGGTGGCCTTGCACATCAGTCGTGGGTTTGAGTCCCAGAGCCGACCATGGGACCTTTGTCTTTGGAGTTTCCATGTTCTCCCAGTGTCTGTGTGGGTTTCCTCCAGGTGCAAAAACATGTACGTTAGGTTAATCACTCCTGCCATTGCTCTTGACCAAGGCACTCGGAGGAAGATCTGGAGTTGGTCCCCAGGCGCTAGTGTGTGTGTGTTTTATATGTGAGTGCTGCCCACTGCTCCACCTAAATGCAGAGAATTAATTTCTCTCCAGGGACCAATAAGGTATTGGTACTTCTTCTTCTTCCTCGTCTTCTCTTCTTGTCTATTCATACGGTCTGAGCTGTTGCACTTGAAGACAGATTACAGAGACACCAATTCAACGTAGGTGTGGGAAAGGTGCAGTTTTACCCACAAGGTCATTTACAGAATATCATTCAGAATCCCAGTGTAGCCTCCATAACGACACTCGAGGAGCTGTGTAGACAAACACATACGACTCCGTCCTCATCACAATCGCATCCATCATCTGGCACTTTGCATAGACAAAGCAATGCATCTGAAATTATCTGAAGAGCTGCAAATGGGCTTTGCAGAGTAAAGTAGCCTGTCTCTCAAAGAGCTGATTTCTGTAAGCAGCTTAGCGCTTTCACCTCCTCATTACACAGCCTAACCTATTCATGTTATGGCTGAGACATGGTATTATTCTTCATCCCCTCTATCGTATTAGGGTGATACTGATGTGCCCAGTAGGAGTGTACACCAAGCCTGTTATTTTCTGTCAGCTTACCTGACGTACATGCAGGATGACTAGTTGTGTGGGCGCGAGCCGGATTGAGTTTATTTGATTGTGTTGCTCATGGACTGTCCTAAACTGTAGACATGTTTTATTACTCCTAAGTGACAGCAGTAGACTCTGTTATCTAATATAAGCTTTTAAATCTGCTATTGTTTATGTTGCATTGATGGAATATTGCAACTCAGCAGCCAATACTGGGCAGACTCACAACATATTTTATGGATAATCTATAGTGTAACCATAGTTTGCGTCTATCTTCTCATTGTTTGATGATGTTACTTGATACAAGTCAATGCCTTTGCTGATGCTTCATTCTGAGACAAATGATTCTCCCTACAAATACCCCGTGTTCATTTAGTACCCATCATTCCCCAACACCATTATCATTATTGTCACCCCTCTGGTTGGATCGCAATGAAAAACCTTCAGCCAGGGGTTGAACTGCACCTCTCTGTCATAGAGGAGCCCAAGGCCATCTCAGGTTGTCATTACAAATACAGTCTATTTCTGAAAGCCAGATGGACCTGTCCTCTAATGAGGACTCAGCCATCATGCAAGAGGTGACTGGAGGAGGTGTCACACTGAGGTGTCACTGTCAATCCGCAACAATGATATTCTTCTCTGCTGAACAGCCTCGAGATGGCATCATTAGATGGAGACAAAGCCAGGAACAGTGGGCCTAACCAACTACAAGCATGTGAAATGGTAATGATGTATTTTTGTCAAGCAAATCAAAGAGGTCAGATCGTTGTTAGGTGTGATGGAAACCAGCCGCGTAACTGTGGGTGGGCCTAGGTGGACCTGGCCCACCCACGTAGCACCCAGGCCCACCCAATCAGAAGGCTTCTTGATGGACCATCCACTGAATAGCAGTCAATGAATACGGTTTCAATGATCTGACCACGGAACCCATAAAAACATTCTGATTTCTTCCTTTTGTTTACCGTATGATATTCATGATGATAGGTCAGGTTTTTTGACTGACTGTCCATTGTGCAAATGCCAGACTGTCCGTCCGTCTCTCTTTCACTTGGTGTGCAGCCTGCACACTGCATTGAGAAGGTTTAGGTTAGGTTAGTAACAGTACGACGTCGTGAGGAGCAGGAGGAAGAGTATTAAGCAGCTCAAGTTCAGCCGTCTTTGTCCACGGAGACTCTGACCCCTACATCAGTTTCTCCTGATCTGGTCCAAAGTAATGACACCGTGTCATCACAGCCTCTCCACGTCAGAAGCAGCAGCAGTGTGACAGTTAGCTCCCGATTCTCCGACGACACCCACGGTGGATATAACTTCGTACTGACGCTGTTGTGTCTGTCAGCTGTGTGTTTGTCAGTAAGTGGTCGCTGTGTGATGCTGTTAATGTTCCTCTCGTCCTGGTCCTGTAACGTTACCTATGCTGTGGTTTGTTTCATTAAACTGATGTAGCTGTAATTTCCCATTTGAGTTAACATTGGTGTAGAACCTAATAAGAAGGATTGTTTTTAGGGTTAGGTAGGCCCTCCTAAGTGTCTCTGTGCCCAACTACACTATGATTTCTGCCTACGCCCCTGATGACTCTTTGTTTGTGCCTTGTTATAGAAATCCCAAACTTTTCGTTTTACCAACGTACCGACAGCAAGAAAGCCTGGTAATTCTTGGCTAGGATTTATCGACGTTTATTTACTTTTATTTTGCTTGAAGAACTCTGAGGGCATTTTATGTCAAGCCAGAGCAAAAAGAGCATAACGCTTTTATTTTTCTACTTTTTCGCTTTGGTTCTGTTCCATCACTGCATGAATAGAGAATGTTTCTGTCTGACCTTTTCTGTGTCTAGAAGAATTTGAAACTGTAAAATATTTATAGGAAGCTGAATTTCCAAGATAATATCACTATGGTCGACTGCTGTGGTTGAAATGGACTATCACACTGGTCCAGAATTGAGATCTGTGCTATTTATTTGTTTAGCCAGCACCACAGTCAAATAAAAAATAATGTGTTGGCTTGGTCGTTACATGATACTAAAGCAAGGGTTTGTTTGTTCTCTGTGTGCAAGGGCCGATGGTATGCATGTACTGTGCCTTTTTTTTTTTAAGTCATTAAGTGATTGGTTTCTTTCAAAGGTTATGCACTATTCAATTATGATGCGGTTTGCGCTTTCCCCCATCAGTCTGTATTTACTGCCCTTAAAGAAGGAAAGTGTGTCTGCTCAGTGTATTCCAGTGTTCTCAGAGTCTACATGACACTTGATGAAATGAGGAAATACACACTAAAGCAGCATACTCTAATTCAAATGACACATGATGTCACATGATCTATCATGGGGCTGTTGCTTGGAGGAAGTGTAATTTGTGCTTATTTCAATGCAGGTGCATACATTACATCTGAAAAAATATATAATGGTTCAGAGTGAAGAATGAATGTGATAAAGCAAAGCATCTTGGGGCGAATAATTTCATTGATCGTTACGTTTGATCAACGACATCATTAAGCGTGTTGGTTGAAAGCTGATGGAGATAGAAGAATCCTCAAACAGTTGGCGCTGACCCAACATTAAACCTTTATTTTACCTCCGTGGGAATCTTCACTCCATCTCACCCAGTTTTCCTGTCTGACAAACTGATGCTAATGGTTGAGGGTTTTCCTGTCTTTCTTTTCCCCCTCTGGCATTTATCTCATTTTTTCCTGAGGAGGGTTGTTTACCGCCTTGATTTGTAAGTGTGTGCTTGTGTTTGTTTTCTTCTCATTCCCAAGCGTTTGATTAGTCTTCTCCATTTAACCGC